>JARYHS010001957.1:0-77978 GCA_031002005.1 Vandiemenella viatica | reverse complement strand
AGGTTCTTTTCGATTCATTCAGTTTTTTTTTTTTTTTTTTTTTTTTTTTTTTTTTTTTTTTTTTTTAGCAAAGAATGAGGCTATAACATATTTTAATTTAAAGTTAGGTCGTAAAGATTTTGTATAATAAATATAATAATTTCATGTTATCTCAAAGTTCTAGTTAGAGTTTCTTATTAGGAACTCGCAGTGCATCTATATCGTAGTCACTTAACTTCGAAAGGAGACCTACAGATTAACGTGAAATTCGAACACGGAGCTTCCTAGAATCCTCGTATTAACAGATAAAAGCATTGCCAGAGGTAAATGTCAATTTTTCGGCCCGCAAAAATTACAGTCGAGTCCGGGATTTGAACCGGGACCTTCAGTATCCCAAACCGCACGCAGTCATATGAGTCACCAGTCCGAATGTAGGTGTAATGAAAAATAAGTTTGCAAACATGATACAATGAATATACTTTTTTTTCTATTCCATCTTTTTTTTCTATCAAAAAACACGAATCAACTTTATGTGTTTGAATACCGGTACATATTTTTCAGTACTTCTAGATTAGTCTGGCGTATGGTTACGGCGTGCGATTCGGGTGTGGAAGGTCCCCGTTACAAATGCAGATCTCGGCTGCAATTTTTGTGGGTCTTAAAATTGATCTTCATCTCTGGTAATGTTTTGATTTATTAATGCGAAGATGCTAGAACAATTCCTACATGTTAAGAACATCTTATGAACATGGATGAAAAAAAAAGACACTTTTTTTGAGACAAACAATAACATGAAAACAACATTTGGTCGTAAGGGAAGGGAAATTTCCGAACTCTCTCTATGCGTTCTCCACATCCAGCAGACCGACACTGGTCCACACCGTCAAAAATAAACCAACACCGTCAAAACATAAACCACTCCAATGATGGTCGCGTGTCGGCCGAGTGTCGGACGACACATCGTGTCCTTTGGACAAACTTCGACCGAGTGAGCGCCAATAGTAAGAAACGTGTCGGTGCGGTGACGGTGCGGAACAGTATCAGGCAAGTGAGGCCCGATCTTCAGAGGAGTTAAAATTAATCTAAAACCACTTTCGATCACCAGTGATCAACCCGTGGCTAAAATCTTGCCATATTGATTATTGAACATGAAGTAAATCAAATTTTTAATTTCGAAAATGTGATTTACTGGTTTGCAGTTGTTAAAGCTAGAAAGAGGGGATTGTGAAACCAATTGTTTTTATTTTATTTGTATATCTTTTAAATGTTGTTAATCTTACAATTTTATTAACTATTATTTTTAAATAACAATAATTTTTTATTTAATTATGTTTTATTAATATCATATTTTACACCTAAAAGATGATATAATATACTCAATTTTGGATTTAAGTTTTCAAGGGGTGACACCATCGATATCCGCCCCGGTGTCACCCACGCTAGCTACGCCACTGAAGCTTGGGTTAACTTAAAAGCCACATATTGTTTATATTTTGTATTTTAAATGAGGATCATAGACAGTCATGTTGCACACATCAAGGAGACTTGATTTTCCAAAGCTGTTGTGTCCCAGGACGCAGTATCCTTGTAATTTTATTTTATTCCTAGACACGTACAAGGAAAAAGTGCGCTTCATCTCTCTTGCTTTAAACTAATGCATTAACAAATCAGGGCTTTAAAGAATTCTCCATGATTAAAAAAAATCTGAGGACAACAGTAAAAATCCGGGGACATTGCGGGGACGAAATCTGTCCGGGGGCAGAGAGCTAAATACGGGGACTGACCCCGGCAAACGGGGACGTCTGGTAACCCTAATTTAATGTATCATAACAGCACCTTACATTTAGTCGTTTCACAGCTATTTTGCAACTATTCAGACGCTCTTTACAGCCATTTCATTATTATTTTTATCGTTTCCAACTATGAATTTTTATGCTTGAAATAATGCCAAATCCAGCCTCTATCATAACACTCAAGCATACCAGCAAGCCGCCTTGTGTATTGTTTACAATAAATCTTAAATATATCACACAAAAACAATTTTTAAAGATGCTTAAATTTTTTAAATGGAATAACAGAGTCACAGACAAGAGTGATGTTAATTATTAAACCTATATTTGACTCAGTTTTTGTATTATAAATCACTGGTCATGTCTGCTACAGTTTTTTTTCCCGTGAAACGGTCATAAAATTCTTCTGTTTCTGTATCTAATGTTTTGACGTGTCGTTTTAAATTAAATGCTGGGCTGTGTTGTGCATATCTGACCATCTGACCTGTATTATTCATTGTTTCTTGCGATTAAAAAAAAAAAAAAACATTTTAAAAGGCACACAACACTATGTTTTTATATCATCATCTATGGCAGCTTCCAGCCACTGGCCGGATATGTTGAGAACCAAAGCCTTGCCAGCACTTCCTGGCTAACCACCAACTCTCTTCTTCAACTATCGCCCAATTTCCTTCTCTTTCTTAAAAACATTGTTTAACATCTTTCACCCACCTGACCCACTGTCTTCTCTAGAATCTCTTCCATTTCAGCTCCATGTCTAGAATCTTCCTCGGTATCTTCTCCTCTCCCGTTCTCTCTTACATGCCGATACCACTTTCACATAGATTTTTCTATTCTCTGTTGTAGCGGTTCTTCCTTTATTATCTCCCTGATTATCTCATTCCTTATTAATGTCTCTTCCTGTTACTACAACTCTATTCCTCTGAAATTCATTTTCACAGATTGTACTGTCCCTTGCCCCTCTCCTTTATCACCCAGATTTTTGAGCGATAGGTCAAAATTGGTACGAGGTATTTTTGTAGATTGCCTCGCTGCTCCTTTTCGGAGCATTCCAACTACATATCAGACTTCCAACACTCTTAAAAAAGTGTATCTGCACATCTTTTATTAATCACGGTCCTGTTTCCTACATTTCCTTTAATCCTGATTCCCTAATTTTTGAAACACTTTTAGTTTATTTAATTGCACTCCTCCAAGTGATATGTCTATCTCTGTCCCTGTTCACCATTTCCTGAATAGAACTTCATGCTACTCTCTCTCACGCATCCAATTGATCCTGCAGCTCACTTTTATCTTCTCCCCAAATTAACAGGTCATCCGCAAAAAGCATTGCCATTGATTTTCCTTCCCACACTGCTCTGCACCACCTTCTTCAATATTTCATCCATGTCCACAACAAATACCTGGAATGATGGGCCACTTCCTTGTTTTAGTCAATTTTTCTACTTGAACCAAACAGTCTTTTCCCTTCCCACTTTGACACAGCCCTTATTACCCTCATAAATATCTTTCACTCTTTCGACTGTTCCTTCTTTACTGATTTTTTTCTCAGTACTTCCTACACTCTGTTTGGGCTGTGACTGTCATACACCTTTACAATACCCAGAACGACCATCATCAGATCCTTCCCCTGCTCATAGTGTCACTCTTGTAGCTGTCTTACTGTAAATATAAGCTTAATCGTTTGACCTTCCTGGTGTAAATGCATATTGCTCTTTCCTTAGTTGCCTTTCAAACATTCCTTCATATTCAGCTCTCGAAAAGTTTCTCAAATATCTTGGCACAGTTGTACATCAGAGTACTACCCAGTAGTTCTGGCTGATATTATTGTCCCCTTTCTTGAATGTGTATATTATCACCCCTTTCCTCCAGTCATCTGTAATTCTTCCACCATTCCACACAAACCGCGCCAACCTTTAAAGCCACTGTATGCTCAATATTCTAGCAACTTGTGTCATCCCCATGCTGACTTCAATCACTCCAGGTGTTCCTCTTGATACTGGTCCTTTTGTTCCTCTCTACCACCTTTTTCATCACTGGGTCTTGTTGTATTCAATAGATCCTCAAAACACTTCCTTCCCCTCTACTAAGTTGGTATCCTTATCCTCTATATTACGAGTTTTAGCTCTACTGTGCAATCTACTATTTATCGTAGCATGTAGCATCTTCTTACTTCCTTCGCTATCCTTTCAAGCATATCTGTCCAGTTTTAATTCATTTTCCTCTTTTTTCCTGTACCACTGTTTTTCGCCTTTCTTTTTGTAGCTGCAAATTCTTTTGCTTTCCTCTGGTCTCCTTTGGAACCATTCCGTGAAGGCCTTTTCCTCCTGTTACACATCATCCTTTTGCCCTGTTATTCAACCATTGGGCTTCTCCTACCAGATGTCCTGTTTTTTACCTAGCTGGTTTTAAAACATTCCCACACCTCCTCCACAGAATTTAAGTCGTCACTAGGTACTTTCTGTGTAAGCTACTTTTGGTTCTGTCTCCGGCACTCATCCTCCTTCAGTTTTCACACTCTCACTTATTCAATTTTAGTTCTCTTTCAAGCTGGCTATAAGGAGTTGGAGATAACTACCTAATGGGGGTGAACTATATATACACAATTATCTTTCTCATCCGTTCTTCCATTAGAAAGAAATCAACAATCCAATTCCGAGACCAGTCTCCACTATAGTATGTTATGTTATGGATTTTCCTCTTCGTGAACCAGGAATTACCCACAGTCAACCATTGCGTCTTCAGAACTCCAACAGCTTTCTTCCTTCTGCATTTCTGCTGCCCCAGCTTTGTGTTCTTAGAACCTCTTCATAACATTTTCCTGCACTACCAACAAGTACACTGAAGACCCATATTATAATTTGATTGCTCGTGCCTAGCTGCTGTTGTAATTCGTCTTCAAAACTTTGCTCCTCCTGCTCATTGCAGACTACTTCAGGGACATAAACTGTATTAACTCTATATACTGACTGTAAATTTCACTTTAACATTTATAATCCCTGTCATTTATCCCTAATACTTCTTTATTTAAATTTTTTATTTATTTGTCGTATGGCAAGCAACTAATACAATAATAAATATATACAATGACAAGAACGTTGGTAGCGTTCACAAGCTGATGTCTAATTCTTCCAGCCATTCTAAGAAGGAACTTGTAGCTCCAAAAACATCTTCATATGGTCCATCATACTTCCGTAGAGGGCATTCCCTGATAATATGCTCCACACTCTGGGAAGGAGCACCGCAGTCACATGCAGGAGAATCCTGAAGACCCCACTTATACAGCATGACGTTGCATTTCGCATGGCCTGTTCTTAGGCGATTTAGTTTGACCCACTGGTCTCTACTTAGATGGAATCCTGGAAGTCAGTTGTGGGATCTTTAATATCTGAATGTTTTACAGATGTGGAGTTCCAGCTTTGTCGCCATTTTTCCATGACATCAAAGTCAAATACATCTTGCCATACCGGATTTCTTGATTTAAGACGAGTGGGTGGTAAGTTATTTAGAACCTCGTGGATTGGGAGATCCTGTGGATGATCAGGATGGTGTAGTTTTATCCACTCACGTGCCGTTGCTTCTTGGCGTCTTATCTCTGGAGGTGGTATTTTTGCTGATCAGGTGCAACCAGGGGACTGGGGTGGATTTTAGGGTGCCAGTTATTACTCTCATACACTCATTCAGGTGGACGTCGATTTTTCTAGTATGAGTACTACGTTGCCACACTGGAGCACAGTACTCAGCAACAGGGTAAACCATGGTGAGAGAGGTTGTTCGTAGTGTGTTCGCATCAGCTCCCCATGAAGTACCAGCTAGCTTCTTCATGATGTTGTTTCGTGTTTTAAGTTTCTTGACTTGTGTTTTCGAGGTGTTTTTTTAATGTTAAGGAGCGGTCTAAGGTGATGCCAAGATACTTAGGATGGAAATTATGTTTCACCCTCTGGTGGGCAGAAGTTCACTTTGAGCTGCTGATGTGCGATTCTATTGCTCAAGTGGAATGCGCATACTTCTGTTTTCATTGGGTTCGGACAAAGTCTCCACTTTCTATAATATGTGTTCAAGGTTTCTAAGTCGTTAGACAGAATGCTCTCACCTTCCTCTAATGTGGCAGTTTGGAAGGCGATAGCTAAGTCGTCAGCGTAGCAGAATTTATTGCCGGTTGTTTCTGGCATGTCACTGGTGTACAAGTTGAAGAGCAATGGAGCTAGTACTGACCCTTGAGGTAATCCATTTTTTATTGTAAATGACTTACTTGTCTTATGTCCGACGGTGACCTTAAAATAACTGTTGGTCAGCATATTCCTCAGGAGTGATGTTAGTTTCCTGCAGGGTATATGTTTTTTAAGTTTAAGTAGCAGTCCATCCAGCCAAACTGTATCATATGCCGCTGTTAAATCGACAAAGGCTACTGATGTTTTTAACTTCTTCTGAAATCCAGCCTCAATGTATGATGTCAGTGCTAATACTTGCTCACAACAGCTCCGTTTTAGTCTGAAACCTGCCTGATATGTTGGTGTTATGATATTTATTATTCCTTGTATGCGGTTAAGGATGAGGCGTTCTAGAAGCTTATAGCAAACACTGAGTAGAGCAATAGGTCGATAGCTTGAAGCATCATCTGCTGGTTTGCCTGGTTTGAGGATCGTCAAGGTGTGAGCCATCTTAAATTCTGGGGGGACTATCCCAGTGTCCAGGATATCACTGAAGAAGTTCTTGAGCCAAGTTCTTCCCTGCTTGCCGAGATATCTTATGAATTCTGGGAAAATGCCATCTAACCCTCCAGCCTTCCTCATTTTTAGCATTTTGATGGCTTTCTCACCTTCTTCATGACTAAATGGATTAGAAAGGATAGGATTATTTCTAAGATTGTTATCCATTTCAATCATCTCTTTCTCCATCTGTTTCTTCATGGCAGGATCTATTGGGACTTTGTCAGCTCTTGTTTTTATGTGCAATGCCATTTCAGCTGGTGTAATTCCTGGCTCATCTTTGCACATGTTTGAGGCTGCACCCAGTTTTCTAAGGAGAGTCCATGCATTTCTACTGGAGTGAATAAAGCTCATTTGAGAAGTTAGCTCTTTCCATTTCTGTTTCCTCCCTTCATTCAGTTTTTCTAATATTATTTTTCCTGTTTCAGGGTCACCAGTTTTTTGAAAATTTTCATATAAAGTTTGCGTAGATTTGTCCCAGCATGGAATGTATTGTTTCCTGTAGCCTCGTGGGATGTTTCGTTTAGCTGCAGCAATAACAATACCTACAAATCTCTTGTAGTTTTTCACTTTTGGGGGTATCCATCGCAGGTTATTATCTACCTCGGAGCTATAATTGTCCCAGTTTGCCCTCTTTAAATTCCATCTTGGTTTATGAATTGATCTGATAACAGGTATTTTGATACCAACACTGATTAGTGTGGGCCTGTGTTGGCTTCTGGGAAAATGCTGAAGGACTTTCCTTGTGTGGTCTAAAGGTTTTCTTTCATCTGTGGAAACAAAGACCATATCAGGATTGGTGTCAGATTGCCATCTAGCAGAGTGGAATGTTTTCTTTTCTTTAGCATCATAGCTGAGATACAGGTCTTGACTTTCCCACCACACAGTGAGTTTCTCACCGTTTTCATCAGAATTTGGGTAACCCCAGGATGTATGTCGGCTGTTAAAGTCTCCTACATATATGCAAGGTTTTGGTAGTGAGGGCAGTGGTGCAGTTGGCCAGTTGGAAAGAGGTGGTTTGTAAACTGATGCAACAGTTAAATTGTTGAGTTTGGCAGTAATTATTTCCACTTCATTGACTTTTTGACACCTCACTTCCGAGATGTTGCAAATGTTACCTTTGGCATACATGGCTGATCCGTGTATAGGAGAGGGAATTCTCGATATCATTCTGTATCCTGCAATCTTGCCCCTGCTTTCCAAATCTTTTTCAGTCATGTGGGTCTCTAGAACAGCTAAGATGTCGATTTTGAGGTCAGTAGCTAGTTTGCTAAGGTATTCACATTTAGCAATTGTTAATCCTTCTGCATTTATTTGAAGAATCTGAGCGCTGTGTCCAAACGTTCTGGTCAGTTGGCTCTGACAAGTGCCGTTGTTCAATTTCATCTTTAGATTTTTCATCTTCTGATGTTGCTTTGTGTGACCGTGAGAGATACGGGATCTAGTTCGGTCGCCTATTGTGTAGATTATCAGCCGTCCTGCATTAGCAGTCCGTTGTCCAGGGTACACCACGAGGAGGTTATCTACACGTCGTACCCCTTTATTTAAATCTTCTTTCATCAAAAGTGGCACTCCATTTCTTTTTCCCTTAGTTTCCAATCCAGTACAGCTTGTATCCCTTCCGTAATTCCTTCATGCCTTCACCTCTCCCTTTTGTGTCTGCTAGTTCCAGTATATCCATTTTGCGTCTTTCAATTCTAACTGTAATTACTTCAGTTTTTCCCCTTAAGCATTCTTATGTTTAATGTTCCTAATCGTAATCCTCCTCGTCGCTCTTTTCCATTGCCAACTCATCTACTTTGGTTACTTATTCCTAGTCATGTTCCTATATATTTGAAAGCAATTACCATACTCACACTGTTGGCTTGCTAGGTCTAACATAATTGAGAATTTTCCTTCAGGATTTACTCCCATAGCATTTCAAGATATCTCTTCGCCACAAGGCAGTGGTGTTTCCTTCCAATTATCCCCCGGAGAAGATGGGTGAACCCTTTCGTCGTTTTTGCCATTATGGAGCTCTCTTTCTCTGTCGAAAAATGCCGTTCGCCTGTACCCCTGGGCATGAGTTCAATACTATATGCTGTGGAACTGGGTCGGGTCCTTGCCTGGACTTAGCCATTCTTTCACTCCAGTCTACTGGACTGTGGATGCCCACCACAGCAGCGTGGATACGCCAGAGAAGAGCTACTGAAGTGGATTATAGGGAAGGTGATCCTATCTTCCATGAGCTGGGTTAATAGTTGTGTATGATGCCACAAACCAAAGGCAGACTGAGCAACATTATTATCCAAATAAAAGTCATAAAAACTCAGAAGGCTGGCGGAAAATGAGACAGGTTGGTGTGTAATGACACAGCGTGAATTGATCGGTTTTTTATTACTTCTTTGAAAAACGGTTTGCTTGCGAAAAAATGTATGTTCCGCACTGATTTCTGAAAATTTATATCACAGACACTCTAGAGAAATAAGACGCACTGGTATGGACTGTGGGAATAATACCTCGTGACCTTTAGGAAAATACAAAAAAATGATTAGCAGTGATGGGCACAGAACAGTGACTATGCTTTTGAATAACTAGTGGCTGTTGACAGACAGCGAGCCACCGCACATCTGATGGCGTCAGAGACCTGCCTCGAATCTCGAACAGCAGTGGCAACGGTGAAGAAATCCTTCCATTCAGTGCCAGTAGCAGGCTGGATCCGCTGACTGCTGACATCAAAACAGACTACAATTGCCGTCTCAGCAGGACTACTTACGTCTCCACGTCAATATGTCAGCACTAAATATAGTACCACGTTTTTTGTTTTGGTAAATCTGTACGATGTACTCAATATTAAAGACACAATAACATATAGCAGCATCCGTTTGCAACAATGTATGAAAATAAATTAAATATTTATCATCAAATACAGTCCTGGAAATTGAAATAAGAACACCGTGAATTCATTGTCCCAGGAATGGGAAACTTTATATACACATTCCTGGGGTCAGATACAACACATGATCACACAGACAGAACCATAGGCACATAGACACAGGAAACAGAGCATGCACAATGTCGGTAGTAGTACCGTGTATATCCTCCTTTCGCAGCAATGCAGGCTCAAATTCTCCCATGGAGACGATCGTAGAGGTGTTGGATGTAGTCCTGTGGAACGGCATGCCAAGTCATTTCCACCTGGCGCCTCAGCTGGACCAGCGTTCGTGGTGGTCGTGCAGACCGCGTGAGACGACGTTTCATCCAGTCCCAAACATGCTCAATGGGGGACAGATCCGGAGATCTCGCTGGCCAGGGTAGTTGACTTACACCTTCTAGAGGACGTTGGGTGGCACGGTATACATGTGGACGTGCATTGTCCTATTGGAACAGCATGTTCCCTTGCCGGTCTAGGAATGGTAAAACGATGGGTTCGATGACGGTTTGAATGTACCGTGCACTGTTCAGTGTCCCCTCGACGATCACCAGAGGTGTACGGCCAGTGTAGGAGATTGCTCCCCACACCATGATGCCGGGTGTTGACCCTGTGTGCCTCGGTCGTATGCAGTCCTGATTGTGGCGCTCACCTGCACGGCGCCAAACGCGCATACGACCATCATTGGCACCAAGGCAGAAGCGACTCTCTTTACTGAAGACGACATGTCTCCATTCGTCCCTCCATACACGCCTGTCGCGACACCACTGGAGGCGGGCTGCACGATGTTGGGGCGTGAGCGGAAGACAACCTAACGGCGCGCGGGACCGTAGCCCAGCTTCATGGAGACGGTTGCGAATGGTCCTCTCTGATACCCCAGGAGCAACAGTGTCACTAATTTGCCGGGAAGTGGCGGTGCGGTCCCCTACGGCACTGCGTAGGATGCGACGGTCTTGGCGTGCGTCCGTGCGTCGCTACAGTCCGGACCCAGGTCGATGGGCACGTGCACCTTCCGCCGACCACTTGCGACAACATCCATGTACTGTGGAGACCTCGCGCCCCACATGTTTAGCAATTCGGCGGTACGTCCACCCGGCCTCCCGCATGCCCACTATACGCCCTCGCTCATAGTCCGTCAACTGCACATACGGTTCACGTACACGCTGTCGCGGCATACTACCAGTGTTAAAGACTGAGATGGAGCTCCGTATGCCACGGCAAACTGGCTGACACTGACTGCGGCGGTGCCCAACCGCTGCGCAGCTAGCGCCCTTCGACTGCCAACACTGCTGTTCCTGGTGTGTCCACTGTGCCGTGCGTTTGATCATTGCTTGTACAGCCCTCTCGTAGAGCCCGGAGCAAGTATGGTGTGTCTTACACACCGGCGTCAATGTGTTCTTATTTCAATTTCCAGGAGTGTATTTCAGTCCATTTCAAACAAAACTGATTTATCAGATATATTAGTTAATAGTCAAAACAGAGAGATTTCAGTTATGTCTATTACAGAGCATTGGCTTCAGCCTGATCAGATTCCAAATTATATATTGGCTGATAATTATTGTAGATCTCATAAACAAAAAGGGAGAGTATGCATATTTCTTAGAAACAATATAGAATATAAAACATTTATTATATAATAATTACATGATTTTATTATAATTCTTTGAATTCACAGCAGTTAAGCTACGCAAATTTAAAAATATATCACATTGTATGTACAGATCTCTTAACGGAAATTTTGAATTATTCACGAAAATATTTGAATCACTCTTAAACAAATATTACCAAACAAAATTTTGATTTGGCAATAAACAGACATTTCAATGGTGACTATCTGAAAAGAAAATAATGGAGACTTTCTAGCACAACTTCTCAATTCATATTGCCTACATCATATAGTAAATAATCCAACAGGAGTCACGGAGTTCAGTAAGACAATCCTTGATCAAATTTTCACAAACAAATAAAACAAGGTTTTCCAGTTGAAGTATACAACCCAGATTTTAGTGATCACTTGCCTGTGAACAGGGCCGGCGTAAGGGTGGGGTAAGCGGGGCAAAAGTACCCGGGGCCCGAGCCCCTGAAGGGAGTCCTCCGCCCATGGTGTCTACCTAAACAGAAATAAAACACAAAAATAACTTTATAAAAAAAAATGTTATTTGATTTTTTGGATTAAAATTTTCTGACTTTATCCAAAAAATCAAAGTGTAGAGTGAAAAAAATAAAAATCGAGGTGGGGTGGTGGGGGGCCGAGAAAACTTACCTGAGGCCCGAGAATCCTAGCGCCGGCCCTGCCTGTGAAATTAACAACAGATATGAATGAAAATATATGCACAGTGCCACAAAGAAAATAAAAACCAGATCATTCAGTGAAGAAAATATTGCACAGTTATTTATTAAGTAAGGAGCCACAGTCAGATATTCTATTAGAATACAAAATTACAAATTCAATATGATTATAAGGCTATTAAAATATTATTTTGATATCGAATTGGCTCATTAAATGAAAATAATAAAAAAAACAGTGCATCTTGTAATACCTGGATAACAGCAGGAATAAGAAATTCAAATAAAAAAGAGAAGTATATAAACAGAATCACACTGCACCAGAATTTGAGTCTGGTTATAAAAAACACTCATATATATTACACAAACTAATAAAACAAGACAAAAAAATATTACAAAATGATAGATTTATTAAAAACTCTACTAACAAAAGCAAAGCTATGTGGGATGTAATAATAACGGAATTAGGTAAAAATAGAAAATTAGACTAACATATTTCATTAAAATATAGTAATGACCCAGCTGTGGAAATCAATCTCTTTAACGTTTATTTTACTGGCATTCCTGAAGAACTATTTAATTTTTTTTAGATATAATTAAAAAATGAAAAGATGCAGCCCCAAAAACAAATAATGAGGTACATGAACTCTACACAAGGAAACAATTAGATTTGCACAAAAACAAATTTTGTCAAAATGGACCATTTCACACAGGGATTAAGCTTTTATATAAATTTAATTTAATTGCAATGGAGCACAAGCTCCGGTGGCAATTTCCCTGCACACCCATCTTCCCCCTATCCGTTAAATTCCTTCAAAGTTTTCGGTAAATTATTCATCATTTCTCTTGGTAACTCATTCCAATCCCTGACACACTTAGGAAAAAAAAGAGAATCTTCCCACACCCTTGTGCCTGAAATCGAGTGCCAGCTTGTGGTCATGGTCATCTTTTCCCTTCCATGCACTACTTTTCATACCTATTGCAATATCTTTCCATACCTCATCGGCAGTATATGCCCTGTACACTCCCATGACCCTCCTCATCCTCCTCCTGTGCCCTCTCCAACTCCTGTATTTGATACGGAAAATGAGGGTCCCATACTACACTACCATATTCGAGCAATGGTCTGACCAAAGTTTTGTAATCCAATTCCTTGACTTCTCTCGTTCATCCCCTCATCACTCTCTCCAACAAGTGCAGAATTTGAAACCTTTTCCTACCACCTGTCCTATGTGCCCTGATCAGTTAAGTTTGTTATCAAAAGTAATTCCAAGATATTTACATTTCAAGTTTTCAGCAAGCAATTCTTTCCCCACCTTATATTCATAATTAACCTTTTGTTTTTAATTTGTGTATCTAATAAGCTGACTCTTCTTTGCATTTATCTTCATTCCATGTTTACCAACCCAATTAGATATCCTGTCCAGATCACCCTGCAACTGATTACAATCCTCTATCGTTTTGATTCTTTTATACAGCATTATGTCATCTGCAAACAATCTAATTTCAGATAGTAAACAATGAACACAATTATTCATTAGAATAATTAATGGCAATGGTCCCAATACGCTACCCTGTGGCACATCCACTTTTACTTCCACTTCTTTTGATACTGATATAGGCATAAAATTTGCAGGCCAGTCCATTCAAGAGGTAGAGAGTGTGAAATTTCTAGGTTTGTATATTGATCATAATTTAAATTGGAAAGTACATGTTTCTGTCTTACGGTACTAAAGCGATTGGGAGCAGCCACATTTGCAATTCGTACAGTTTCAGCTTTAGGTGATCTCCGTATGAGGCAGCTAGTTTATTTTGCTTATTTTCACTCCTTATTGTCATATGGAATAATATTCTGGGGCAATTCAACGCATAGAGACAAAGTGTTCAGAGCCCAAAAGCGTGTAATATGAATTATGTGTGGGGTTAGTAATAGAACTTCATGTAGAGAGCTGTTTAAGAAGTTAGGAATTTTAACATTAGCATCTGAGTATATATACACATTAATGTGCTTTCTAGTCACAAATTATACTTTGTTTGAAATAAATAGTAAAATACACAATTATGGCACTAGAAGTATAAATGATCTTCACAAGACTTACAAGTCATTGTCATTTGTTCAAAAAGGTGGCCGATATTCAGGGATTCATATTTTCAATATGCTCCCAACACATATTAAATGTCTAGTAGATGATAAGAATAATTTCAGGAAAAATTGAAGGATTTTTAATTGACAACTCCTTTGTCGAAGAATTTATTTCTAAGGTATCTAAAAAATAACTGCCAGTATCTTGTGTATATATAGTTCACATAATTAATTTACCATGTATGCTATGACTGTACATTTCCTGGTGTATGTATTTAGTTTGTTACATAATTGTTTACGTTACCATATATGTTATGACTGTACATCTTGTGGTGTATGTTTTATATTGTTATGGAATTGTTTTTTAATGTACCGTATGTGCTATGACTGTACATCTTCTGGTGTATATATTATTTTGTAATGGAAGTGTTTAATGTACCATGAATACTATGACTGTACATCTAGTGGTGTACTTATTATTTTGTTATGCAACTGTTTATCTGTAAATTGACAACTTTCCACATCCCACAGAGCCAGTCTCTTATATTGGGATCAATGGAAATTGAATGTATAGTATTAATGGAGGAAGGAATATATGGAGACGACGCAAGGGACCTTCGCCACATTCTGGAGTGAAACCGGGTGGAGACAAGTGGGGAGGGGAGGCCGCCATATTGCTTGACCAGAGAAACACGGAAATATGCACAAAAACCTCAAGGGAATCATAAGACAACCGTGGCACCGCAATTTGATGATGGATTATTATGTAACTCGACGAGACACATAAAAAATGAAGAATAAAAATTTTTGATATCGTGCTTAGTTCTGGAGATATATTGTCTCAAAAGAGTGGAGTTTCTGGTTGAAATTCAGAAGAAACGTGTCCCCAAAGTCAAATTTGGTGATAGATTCTTATGCAACACGACGATACAAATCGAAAATAAAGAATAAAATTTTTCGATATCTCGCTTAGTTCGCGAGATATACTGTCTCAAAAGTGAGGTTGTTAGGTTATGAGGGGATTCAACGATAACCGTGGCGCCGCAATTTGATGACGAATTATTATGTAACTCGATGAGGGAAACTGAAAGTAAATAATAAATTTTTTTGATATCTCGCTTAGTTCTCGAGATATTGTACCTTAAAATTGATGTGGTTAGGTTGAAATGCGGCCTGGACCAGAAAAAAACTATCGCCATATCCATATTTGATGATGAATTCGGACGTAACTTAATGAGCAGGTAATTCTTTTTAACTTGAATAACAAACTGTTTATTCCTACAGTCCTTAAATTTTAGTTGATGTTCAAATAGGTTATATTTTCACATTCTATTTCAGTAATTGACAAGGAAGATTTCAAAATCTAGAAATATACTTGTAGGCATATTTAACAAACAGGAACAAGTCATATCTGAAATTTAAAAAAAGCATAAGTCAATGTTTAGAGCTTTAAAAAAAATTAATACTTCATAAAACCTCATAGTTTCTGAGCTTACTTAGAAGATATTGTACTGTGTAGTGGCCTATATAATTTTGCTAGAAAAATCAGTACATTCAAAAATCAGAAGCTAACAGCTAATAATAAATAAATTGTTTGTTCTCTTCAGGTATACACCTCATTTCAACCTGCTAACATTTCCATTAATATTAGGGCTACAAAACCAAACTATGTAGACACATCTAAACACAAGAAATGCATCGTGAACTACATTTCCATCAACAAAGTTTATTTCATCACGTTTAGTAGTTCGCACAGCACAAATTATCACGATTAATTTCATCGTGCAATTTCAGTGTAAACTTAAACGGGAGTAATGCATGCAGAATACCATATTCACTGTGTCGCGATGTAAACATGACCCGTTTAAATTAAATTTCCAACATTTGTCTACAATAAGGCTAGCTTTTCTGGTGCAAAACAGTAACATATACTAATTGTCTACACTAGACCAACAAAAATTTGAGAATAATAAGATCCTATTGAGAGCAATGAATAAATTTATAGCGAATGGCACTAATGTTGCGGTTGCCTGTCAGATACTTCAAGAACGATAATTACAATGTGACTTACTTATGAAACGCTATTCCAGGTTTTTTCCTATCTCGTCTGTTTGTGCAACCATATGCATCACCACTTGGCATTATAGAAAACTTTAGAATATTAGAAAATGAAATATTCTCAGCAGCTGACACAGTGCAAACAGCCAAATGTTTTGGTACTCCTACGATGTCCGCCGCGCAGGCACAGATTTTTCACGAGGTTTCACGGATATCGCGTTATCTCGTCTCCATATATTCCTTCCTCCATTATTGTATTGTATTGTAATGTACATAAATGTACAGCCGAATGTCTGCTCTTCGTCATGCAGTATCTTTGCTTCATATTTATTATCAGCTGATTTGTGGTGCAAGTTGAATGATGTGTGGTGTGATGTATATTTCAGTTGAATGACGAGAGGAAATGGTTGGAGGCAATAAACTTGATACACAGTAAACAGGAGGTATGTTTCTATCTTTAAAGTGTTTGCTGAGTCTTGCGGAAAACGTATTGGTTATTACCAATCGTAAATAAAGTTCGCTGATTACCCATGTTTTCAGTATGTGACTGGCGTTGTTCTATTTTAAATCAATCCTTGTTCTTTACAAACAAGAGTAAGCTTAGTTGTAATGTTGTGTGCCATATGTATAAGTTGAATCCGTACGCTTTATTTTGTCGTGTTTCATCAGTTCATACCTACTGGTATGTTCAGGTTTGTTCGAATTGCTTTACAGTTCTTGCGAATGCTATTTGGAAAAGTTTTATTTTGTTGATTCTTACCGTTTTTTTTAAACTAATTTTTCACTCCAATGAACCGATGTAGAAATCTTTATACTGCTTTTCATGAGACGAAGAGTTTTTTTCTTTATGATGGTCCTTTAATCAGTTCCTTAAGTTATTAGTCATAACAGGCTTTAATGTCACTGGATGTGATTTATTTTGTTTCTGCTGTACCGTGATTTCTAGTTTTGTCGGTATTTATTTATGGTCATCTGATACGAATATGCTGCAAATGATCTAAGCTTACTAAGCAAACAATTTTTACGTGTTTGATTATTGTGTTCTTTTATTATCTTGGCCTCTTGTTTTAGTTGAAGTTAGTCACATTTTATGTTCTTATGGTTCACTGCACATTAATGAGATACACATTGATCAACAGAATACCATTAACTAAAAGTTGAAAATGAAATTGATTTTTCTTTACTGTGTAAGTTAAATACCCTCAGTAAAGAGTAACTGTTTAAAATTGAGGCGAAATCAAAAACAGGAGCACCACATGGTAGTGTATTGGGGCCATTAATATATATTTCTTAAATAAATGATTGTATTATGGGTTTACAATCAGAACCAATGGGTGTCTATATTTCTGAAATGCTGCAATATGTGTTACATAAAATTCCAGATGTAGTGATCTTATAAAATTTCTGATCTTTTGGTTTATGCTCTCAGCAGGAATGGAAGAAATATTATGATTCTGTGTACTACCCTTTAACAAAAGGTTATGTTTGCTCTTGTCTACACCATGGGGTGTGAAGGCTGTATAGAAGAGGTAGAGCTCTGTATTTATTTCCTGTCAGAATGTAGACAGTGTGGTCTTTAGTATTTTCATCCTAAGCAGAAATTTCCTCTACAGTCTGCAATACTCATTTGGCAGTTGAGTGAACAAACCTTGTGAGCTATTGCTATGAGTCCATCTCTATTCTCCAAGTGTTTAGTTAGTCAGTCAGTCTATCAGCTCAGCTACCATTTGAGCTAGGGCCATGCACTTCCTCCTGAATCCTGTGGTCAATTCATGCCTTGACTAGTTTGTCACTATGCATTTTTCCTACAAACAGTAACATTTCATTTTCTACCTCGCTGTGTTCCTAATTTTATATTCTTGATTATATTAATTACCAAACTTTTTCTGTAATAACGGAAAAGTTGTATAAACTGCTCTCGGGTGACTAGCCGAGTCAAGAGTGCGTTGTCACACGATATTTCGGCGACTAGATTCATTGCCGCCATCTTCTGATGGCTAATAATAAGTAGTACCTGGCATTTTTCTCATGTGTTTGATACCTTATATTTAGGGTTTGAATCATTATGACAAAAAAAAAGAATTTTTAATGCTTTCATCATTTTATTTATTTCATATGTATGCTATATTGGTGTATCCTTATGTAACTCTTTAGTAATGTTTTGCAATTGAGGAATTGAATTTTTTTTCTTTATTCATTTTTACAGGTGAAGAGTTGAATTTCACCCGTTAAAGAAATGTTAGAAGTTTTAACACGATATGACAGGAGCAGTATGAGTATAACTAATGAGAGCATCAAGTCTGTGGTCAGACCATCACACCATACGTGTGCCACATGTCTTCAATATTTCTCCACTAGGGACTTGCTAATTAGGCACATTTTTAGTCATTATCTGTTGGTAAACACACCATTATACATTTGCCAAATGTGTCGTCAGATCTTCTCAAATCAGTCAAAGTTGTATAGTCACCATTTTTCAAAGTGCAAGGGAACTACATTTAAACAGCCTTCATTAATTGGACTTGCTTGTGCATTCTGTGCAGAAACTTTTCTGTCTTGGTGCGCCCTAATAAAACATGTATTTACCCACATTTCCCATATCTCATCTATTTCAGCCCCATTATATGTTTGCACATATTACTCTGAAAATTTTGATGATACAACAAAATCCACCTACAGACCTTCACAAAGAAGGTAAGATGTGGCTCGAATATTTAATATTGATATTGAAGTTCATTTGATTTTAATTATTTCTTGTGAACAGAAGTTTTACACTCAATCTGGTGTAATATATCCTTGATTATCATCAGTTTAATCAATTAAGAATTCAGTGATTTATTCTGTAGGTAACATAAACATATTTCTGTGAGTAGTTCATAGTTGTAAGGGAGCTATTATAAATTTAGAGAGATCTAAAATACATTATAAAAAATAACAAGAAGACAACTTCTTCAGTGTCTACTTTTGTCATAGAAATATTTGGCAGCAAAGGCTCTCTACCCTTCCTTACTAAGAATATTTTTTTAGGGGATTACTATTAACAAGAAAGACCTAGTTATGTTGTATCTATGTGAATGATTCATATTTTTATGTTAAATTTAAAACACTATTGATTGTTAAAATGTGCTTGAAACTAAACTTTTGCTTTAGTTACTGCTTAAGAATTTATCAAAAGGTACTGTGATTTTCAGTAAGGAAGATCTTTTAAAATATTTATCATTAACATATCCATAAGATTTTAACCAACAATTACTTCTTTCTAAGTATCTAACAATCTGGCTAGCAAATGCCCGTTCCCTTACACTTTTTTTTGGCTAAAATGAAAACTCAAGAAAATATGGTCAAAACAATTCAATATTAATGTTTCTCAATTTAAATTACTAGTTCTAGTCCCAAAATTTGATAATTTGGTACATATTTTTTAAATTTTTCAGCTAACAATCTTTGTCATGGATTATTAATAATTTTTTTTTAAGCCAACGGGTATTTTAACTATTCTGAATAACCCATGAAATTATGGAATAGTCCTGCAACAGGATATAGTAAAAAATGTAATGAATGGCTGTAAATATGCATAGTGGGTTTGAACAATTACTAATTAATACTACATATATGATTACATGTGAGATTTTATATACAAGTTCAGTGACACATTTGCACACAACAGATTAATGGTCTGAATCATATAGGTCTGCATCTTTCTGTTAATATAGACTATGGTATTTTATAAAACTTAATGCCATGTAACTAAGATTACTAAAATGTTTTGCAGAATTCTATTTTGGTTTTTAGACAACTAATTGCTTATAATTTCCACATATTATTGTGGAAGACATATACTCAAAAGTATATAAATGTTTTTATACACATAGCAGTGATATTGAAAGACTACAGACTGAGTTTTATTGAAGCTTGGGTCATTCAGTTATTACCATGAGATAGTAAATTGACCCTAAAAATTCTGAAAAAATGTTAATAAATGTTAAAATAACTCACTTTTTCCACAATGAAAATGTTGGTTGGATCCTCCAGATGGAGGCATATAAAGCCATTGGGTCAGAGATAGGGCAACCAGTTCCTCTCCTACAGTTTTATGTGGAATCCAAACCGTGGAACATCCTGGCATAGTTCATATGATTCCTTCCCCTGCTGGGATTGAACCCAGGACTACACTCAGAAACTTTTGAAAGCAAGTTTCTTAACCATCATAATACCAGACCTCGAATTTCGGCAACTGTTCAGATGTTTCATGTTGATTTATCAAAATTTGATTGTTTTTCTGCCGTCATTGTTCCCTTCGCTGGTTTTATCCTCCACCCGTTTCTATAATGCACTAATCTCTTCATCTCAGTATATTCCTTCACAACTCAAATCCTCCTTTTGATATTCTAATAAGTCTCCATAGCTCTTACCTCCAAATGTTCCCTCCATTAAGAAATTAATCAATCCTTTATTTCTGAAAATATGACCCACCATTTTATTTTTGTAAGACACTTCCACAAACTTCTTTTCTCACCAATCATCTCCAAAACACATTCATTTTGTACATTAACTGTCTATTTAATTTTTGGCATTATTATATAGCATGCATTTCAAATACTTCTATTTTCGTTCTTTCTGCTAATCCTAAAGTCCATGTTTCCCTACCATAAAGTGATGTGCTTAGTCCTAGATCAAAATGTGAAACTAAAATATTTCTCTTTTATATAAAGGCTCTTTTTGCAAATACTTCTGCTTTTAACATCATTTCTGCTGCATCCATCTGTTGTAACTTTACTTCCTAAGTAGCAGAATTCACTTACATCTCCTATTACATTTGATCCTATTTTTACATTTAATCTACGATTACAGCTATAATTTCTGCTGTATTTTGTCACTTTTGTGTTTCATTGGTTTATATTTAGTCTAAAATCACCCTTTAGTATTTAGTGTGGCATACTGTTTTTTTTTTCTCCCTGAACACTTATGCCACATTAAAAGATTTCTTATACTTCATTTATTGCCTTGTTTATATACAAGAAAAATATTAATAGGTATAGACTAAAACCTGGTCTCATACCATATTTAACTAATGCCTTTCTCTCATGTTTCTCTATTTTTATTACAGCCATTTGGTTTTTATATAAATTATTAATTATTCTTATATATTGATATTTTAGACTGGTTTCCTTTAAAATTTTGAACATCTTGTCCTACCTAATATTGTCAAAAAAAATTCTAAATCAACAAACACCGTAAAAGTATTTTTACCCATAACTCAAGTATTAATCTTAATTCCAGAATTGTTTCTCTTCTGGACCAAGTATGGTGGGTGAGCCGTTAGTGCTACAGCCTCACATATTGTTGGATGCCAGTTCAAATCCCCATCAGGTTATCCAGATTTGGGTTTTCCATAGTGTCCTCAAATAACTGCAGGTGAATGCTGGGTTGCTTCCTTCAAAATGTTATATTCAAATTCCTTCCCATTCCATGTCTTCAATCCTTTCCTGCTTCCAAAGACCTTGACATTGATGAGGCATAAAGCTATAAGCAAAAAAATAAAATAAATAAATAATAAAATTCTCTTGCATTGTGGTTTTTGTGAAACTCAATATTGACATAGTTTATTATCTACTGTCCTTTCTATTGTTCTACATTTTATTCTATTCAGTAATTTTTATACATGTGGTGTTAGACTTCTAGTGGGGTAATCCTCAACATTTTCAGCCTGTGCTTTCTCCAGAAGTGTGATCATACATTTACTAAAATAGGTTGCAATCTCTCCTGTTTCATAAATACTTGATATCAGTTTGAATAATCTTCATATTCGTTCTTCTCTAAGAATTTCAAAAGTTCTGAAGGAATCCCATCAATTCCAACCACTTTACTTGATTTCAAATCATTCAAAGCTCTATTATATTCTATCCTTAAAACAAAAGCTCCTAAATCATCAATGATGACCAATTAACTGCTGCTCAAGTCATCCCATCATTCAGTTTATTGTGTATTCCTTCCATTGGTTACCTGTATTTAAATTTTACCAATGATCATATCCTTTTTATTTCTTTGCACTTTTCTGGCAGTCAATTTTTACTATTTTGCATTTCCTTTTTATTTGATTTCTAAAATGACTGTATTGTTTTTTCTACTGACTATTTTTTTACTTCCTCCTCTGACCCATCAAATACAAATTATGTTCTGTAATCTAAGTTTCTCGGGTTGCTTGTTTCCTAAAGCCTAGTGTTTCTTTACATGCTTAAATTTTTTCACTCTCCTACAAATTTAATTCATTCTCTTTTCAGAGTTATTTTATATACCCCCTTACCATTTCTGCAGCTCTTTCTCTTGTCTTAGAGTTTTTCAATTTGTTTATTTACAGTCTGCTGTGTTTGTATTGCTCTCTGTTCTCCTAAACTTCAGCCTGCACATAAAAACATCACATTGTGCTCAAATTCTATATCAGCTCATGGGTATGCTTAATATTCTGTAACATAAATCCTAATTGTCTGTCTGAACATGATAATCTAGCTTACAACTACCTTTAACCCCTGGATGTTTCCAGTAGTGCATGCTTCTCAAATAGTGTCTTTGTCAAGAGTTAATATTTTTTACAAAATTCTAATAGCCTACATCCTCTCTCATTCATGCCTCCTACATCTAAATTTCCTACAATATTTCCATTTTTCCTTCTCTCACGACCACATTCTACATATCCCCCATGATTATTACATTTCCCTCCCTGTTCTCATATTTGGTTAATTCTTCAATTTCAGTATATATATTATCTATTTCTTCATTATCTTCCTTCGACATTGACATACACACTTGTACTAACTTGTTTGTAACTGGGTTAGTTTCAGCTCTCATCAAAATAATCCTATCACCAAACTATCCACAATAATGCTTGATCATTATATATCCTACATCAGTAACTCCACTGACAACTTTTATGTTAACAATTCTGTGTTCCCCAGACCAGAAGTAATCCGCATTTTTCTCACTAATTCCAACAACATTTATCTTATCTTTCTAATCTCCTCGCTCAATTCACACTATGTGACGATCACATGTATATTATAGATTATTCCATGGAATGCAAGCATACTAATATAGATTCCTTGAGATTTGGTTAAGTTCGAGCTGTAGTAGTTTGATAGGAGGTTGGTTGCCAGGAGCGATGTAGTTGAGTCGTTACCACAAGTTTTTAAATTCAGTATACGAACTGGGAAGTATCACAAGAAGTCCGATATAAAAGTAAAGGTCTTAGTTTCTGCTGGTACTGGTGGAAAATGTGAAATTATTAACAGATTGAAATAAAAGTTATTATCAGAACAATTAATGGCTTGCTCATCTATTCATGGTTAGATGCTATCTATTAAAATAAGGTAAAGATGAAAGAGCAACCGTGTTTGAAGAAAATAAAATTATTTTTCACATGAAATTACGTGAATTAGAGGTACCATGCTGAAATTACATATACATAAGTGAACAAAATATTAACACATCTTCTCACATTCCAAATAATAGATAGTCTGCATTCTGTGATGACTTCGACTTGAGCAGCCCCTATGCAGGGATCCCATTTGGGGACTTTTTAACTCCAAAATATTTTTCTGCCATCATAGACTATGCATTTTGAGAGTGTTACATCATCTCGGAAAACCCTTTAGGTTTTTAATGCAGTGGCTTCCCTTTGCCTGCTGTGTTCCAATGCCATTGATTGTTCGTGATTCATCCACCTTTATAGGCAATTTACAACATCAAGGGCCATAGTGTGTCCTTGACATCTCCGTCCTTTACCCTTCTTTAAGAAGCCATTGGCAAGCATTGAGCAACTCCTTATACCCAGAATAATTCAGTTAACAGAGCCTCATCCATGCAAATGTTGCACAATGAGAAGGGAGACTGACATTTGATTGGGAGAGACTAATGTAGTCTCTTCTACTGATATTTTAGCTACCACAAAATGTACCAATTGCAGTTGTAATCAAAAACAGTTCTTGAAATATTTCCCAATTCTCTTGAATTTCTTTATAGTTATCAAGATCTCTGGTTAGTAAGCAATAAGTGATGTAAAGTGTCAGTTCTGTGTTATAAAACCTTTGCTTAACCCCACACATCTGAATGCCAGTCTCTTGTTTGCTTTATTTCTGTGCACATCAGTATTGCTTGCTGGTGTGATAGCTATACGTTGATTTATGTATATTTAAAATGACAAGGTCGTATATAGCGGACACTGTGCCTCATGAGTTCGTCTCTTGTTAAGTGATCATATTTAACATTAGCAATTACTGGTTTAAGATATTAGTTGGGCTGAATTCCTCTTTGTTTAAGTGTTATTAATTCACTGCTTTTCAACTTCCTCTTGATGAATGACTTCAAAGTTATGGCTGAACTATGATTATTACTCTTGCATATTTTGTCATTTTTAATGGAAATTTTAGTAGCTGAATTATTATTATTTGAGGGGGTATCTACAGCTGATATCTAGGTGGCTTAGTCAATATAGAATTGAGATAAATGCCTAAAAGGTCCATTTCATTATGTTACAAGATTTTAAAGTAAAGGTACTGCATTTGTTTCTAGTGTGCAGGGAATAATAATGAAAGGTGTGAACTCTTAATACCTTGGTATATTATTAAAAGTCAGTTAGTGAGGACTAATTAATGAGGTGTTAAGGTTGTTTTAATCGAACATTTGAGATATGGTAGGGAGAATATATACTAGGGAATATTGGGAACTTCTTTTTAATGTAATTATTTAGGCATGACAAAATAATATCGGACCAATAGTGGTATGTAGTTAAGACAGTTTAGCATGTAGACAACAGCTTGATTTGTCTGTTGAAATAAGCTTGGAAAACATTCGGTAACTAATACTATGATGGAGCTATTTTATTATATACTTGAAGGTGTGGGTATGATGAATAGAGTAGTGTATAATGTGTGTGTGTGTGTAAGAATTAGAACAGGGGAATAAATCATAGATGATATTCTTGATACATCAAATCGAGGCAAACAATATAAACACCCTTGAAACAATGTAATCATTGAGTGCATAATCATCCTTCTCCATCAATAGAATATGGGTTACATAAAGTAGGGGCTGTAGTAGCAGTTTTTCTTCTTTCACTTAGTAGCTGATGATTGGTTTGTGATAATTCTATTCCTTTTCATTGCCTTCCTTTTTTAAATCTGCATAGCTGCTGCATTTCTTGTCATTCATAATTTGTTTAATATTGTTGAAATTTACACTTCCTCTGTGATATTTTTCATTCCATTTTTCCCTCATCACTTTAATCAAAACTGTTGAGTCAAATATAATCCATCATTTTGACATTTCATAAACTTAGTTCCTCAGACACTCTTCTGGATATTCAATCATTAGTGACATAATGCATCCAAGTTACCTCATGAAATGTCTCCGGTCGATTCCTTTCCACCATCCCTTTGGTCCTTGATTCACTTGCATATAGTGAGTGTTATGCATGAAACATACATTTCCAGAAAATTCTAATGATTTGACTATCTGATGTTAGAATTAAGTATTTTGTTTCATTTATTAGAAATATGTTTTGCTTGGTTGATTCTAGATAGTATTTATTTTCTGCTTCTCACATTTTCTGTGACAATATTACCCTTGTATATGAATTCTTTAACTTGCACAATTAATTGGGTTTCCATTCTTTGCTCGGCATCTTTTGATTTCTGTTCAATATCCAAGATTTCGAGTATAGTTTGATTAAAGTAAAAGGCTTCGAGGCTTCCTAGGTGTTTTGAGTTAAAAGCAAAACTTTATCTACTAATGAAATTTAATCCGAATCGCTAGATCCATTTGCGAGACCGCCTCATAAATTGCTTTCAGAGAAAAATGCTATTATTATGTTAAATAGAAATCGTAATGCCAGTCATGGATTGATTAATGGTGCGAAATTTGTGGTAATTCAGTGGATTCTACAAGAACGCTTGATGATGAATTCTCATGTAACTCGACGAGAAAAATTGAAAGTAAAAAATATATTTTTTTTATATCTCACTTATTTCTTGAAATATCATATCGCAAAATTGCCATGGTTGATTGAAATGGACCTGGACTAGAAGAAACGTCGCCAAAAGCACAAGTAACTATACCTATAACCGATTTTTGACATGCTATATCTCGAAAACCAAGCGAGATGTCAAGAACATTTATTCTTTATTTTTGATATATTTCGTCGAGTTCTATAAGAATTCATCATCAGACTGTGACGTCACGGTAATGATAGAACATAATCTGTGATAAATTCACTCACTCCGATAAAACTATGCTTATACCTCGCGTTGTAGTATTCAATGACAAACTAACAACCACTTTTTAGGGTCAGAAAGTGAACGATGATTACTTTATAACTGGTACCGGTAATACGTATTATTTTCAAAGAAGTTTCTGACAAAACCAATGATAAATTTTTAATTATCTTCCATTTTAAATGTTTTACAATTAAACTTTCAGTGCTAATATTTCCACGGGTCAGCCAGTATACAAGAACTGTTCGTTTAAATATTCTCTGAAAACAGAAACTACCTGTAGGCTTTCTGGTGCCTGAATAGTCTACGAGATAGCGCTAGTGCCGTTTTCGAGTTATTTGCTTTTTTTGTAGGGGAGACAACTACTTAGGTAATCTTAAATGTCAAAACGTTATCTAAACATCAAATTTCATCCAAATTGTCATAGCCGTTTCCGAGATCCTATATATATATATATATACAAGAATTTCTTGTTTAGAGATATCAGATATAATTTTAACTGTATTCATTTTTGTATTTATTTGTTGCAAATAATTTTCCGTTTCATAATTCTCGGTAAGGACCTTTTCCATTTTAGCAAGTGTTTCACCCAAATCATTTTCATTTCTGAAACAACTGCAATGATATCTGCAAATCTCAGCAAATCTATTTTTCGCAATGAATGGGAATTCCTGCCTTTACCTGATCCCTCACAGCTTCCATTCCTTCTTGCACATCAAATGGGATAGAACAGGGAAATAAATGCAACCCTGCCTCACTCCTTTTCTGTCCTATGATTCCAATTTGCATTTGGCAAATTTGACTGCTGTGGTTTCAGCTATCATTTACATTCCATATGAATCACTGTATTTTAGTTCCTTTCTTTTCAGCATTGAGAACATCTTGTTGCAGTTGACATTGACAAAAGTCTTCTTAAGATCTATGAAGGCTATTTAGATATCCTAGTCTTCTCTTATAAACTTCTTAGGAACGAATGCTTCTTTTGTGCCTCTTCCCTTCCTGAAACCAAACTGGTCATCAGTTAATTTTACGGCCATCCCCTATTCAGTCTGATGTTGGACTATTGATTTTAATATTTTAGATGTATGAGACACCAAACTCTTTTTGAAAATCTTCACATTTATTTTCAAATAATTTCTTTGCTATAGAACCACTGTGCCCTTCCCAAAATATTATTATATATATTTTCATATATGTCACAGTTCGGTTTGTTTTACTTCTGGATGATTTCTGATGAAGCTCAGCTATAATTTCTTCTATCCATGTTGCTTTCCTCACTTTCGACAGTTTTAATGCTTAATCATATTCATTCCACAATACACGGTCTCCCAATTAATTATTTAATTTTTACCCACACCTATTTCCCTTTGAAGCATTGATAATTAATTTATTCCTCAACATAAAGCACTAAAATATGTTCTTCTCCATAAACAATTTCTCCCTCCAGCTTTCTAATTTCAGCACTTTCTTTCTAACATCACTGAAAAAATTAAATATTTATACAGTTAAGCAGAGGGAATATGTAGGGTCAAATTTTAAAATAAAAAGAATGACATAAAGTGGTAGTTGAACAAAAAGTACCTAAACTTTACAATATTTGTAAATATTTGATAAAATTTGTTATTTACTTAAAAAAGGTGCTAAATAAAAATATTATTCAAAGTATAGGAAATGAACTGTAATTCATGACAATATGATACTTAATACTGACTCTGGTGTGTGATGATTTATGTTAGGTGATGATTTATTATTTATTGTAACAGTAAGTATATGTGAAAATAATTTGTAACTACTAGTTAACAAATCACCACCATTATAATTTCTAAAAGCTGTATCTGAATATATTTATCTAATATATTATCACCACATAACAATCTCAAATTCGCTTTTTATTTCTAGAGATAATCATAATTGTCACTGTAACAATCATACCTATCAGCAGCAACTTCCTGCAACTACACGTGTAAACCACCGCATGGAGAAGGAACAATTCTCATGGAACAGCTACAGTAAGAGATTGAAATATAAATTAAAAAATGAGATAATTCCATCTGATGAGCGATCACTTTTAACTGAAATATATGATAAACTGTTAACATTGCCTTCCTATCTCCAGAGGCTTCAGATAATTCATGATAGTGATCCTTCGTTTTATATTTGTGAAAAATCTTTTATTAATCCTGATAGTCTGGGAAGATATGGGACGGTTGATTTGGGGATATGCCCATTTTCCAGTGAAGTTTTTAGAAAATCGTTTGCAGAATCTGAGTGCGTTAATATGCACAAACGGATTCATTTAGGTGAACGGGTATTTTCTTGTGAACTTTGTGGGCAATCTTTTACACAGCCTGACCATCTCAAAATTCACAAGAGGATTCATTTAGTCAAACGGCCATTTTCTTGTGAACTTTGTGGGAAATCTTTTACAAAACGTGGGAGTCTTAAAGATCACAGGAGGAGTCATTTAGGTAAACGGCCGTATTCTTGCAAAGTGTGTGGGAGATCTTTTACACAGTGTGGGAGTCTTAAAAGGCACAACAGGATTCAGTTAGGTGAACGACCTTTTTATTGTGAACTTTGTGGAAAATCTTTTATGGAGCCTTCTGATCTCAAAAATGACAAGAGGATACATTTAGATGAACGGCCATTTTCTTGTATAGATTGTGGCAAATCTTTTAAACAGTGTCTTAGTCTTAAATGGCACAAGAGGATTCATTCAGATGAGCGACCATTTCCGTGTGAAATTTGTAGTAAATCTTTTAGACAGCCTGGTTATCTCAAAACTCACAAGAGGATACATTATGACGAAAGGCCATTTTCTTGTACAGTTTGTGGCAGATCTTTCAAACACCGTAGGAATCTTAAAGGGCACAAGAAGATTTATTTAGGAGTACGGCCATATTTATGTGAATTTTGCGGAAAATCTTTTATAGAGTCTGGCAATCTTATAAGGCACATGCGGATTCATTTAGGAGAACAGTCATTTTCTTGTGAAATTTGTGGAAAATCTTTTACACGGCTTCATAATCTCAAAATTCACAAGAGGATTCATTTAGGCGAACGGCCATTTTCTTGTAAAGCATGTGGGAAATCCTTTAGGCATTCGGGGATTCTTAGTAATCATAAGAAGCTTCATTTGGGTGATCAGCCATTTTCATGTGAAGTTTGCGGAAAATCTTTTATAGATTCTGGTAATTTTAGAAGATATAAGCGCATTCATTTAGGAGAACGGCCATTTTCTTGTGAATATTGTGGGAAATGTTTTACACAGTCTGGAAGCTTAAAGAAGCATAATAGGCTTCATAGTGTAACGGCCATTAGTTTTTGAAATTTGTGGAAAGTTTTAACATGGTCTGAGAATCTTAAAAGGCACAAGTGCATTCATTCAGGCGAACGACCGTTATTTTGTTGAGTTTGTGGAAAATCTTGTATTCACTCTTATACTCATCACGGTAATAAGAGTGTTTATTAACCCTTTGACTGCTGCTGACGGGTATAGTCGCAGCCGTCGTATTTCCCCTGAGTGCTGATGACGAGATAAGCCGCACCCGGCTGCCGCTACCTGTGTGCTGATGACGAGATAAGCCGCACCCGCCTGCAGCTACCTGTGTGCTGATGACGAATATAGACGCGCCGCTACCTGAGTCGTAAAGTGGACTTCTCGCCACATTTCTCAATAGCCTTTTGCAGTTTTGGTCGCTAGCTTATCGTACGAATGTTTGTGTGCTGGGAGCCTAGGCTTCGCTCTACAATTATCATTTTAAGGTATCTTTCTATATTCGTGAATAGCGCGAGGAAAAATCGGATGGCTTTAACTCTCTGTATGAGTTCGAATATCTCTAATTTTACAGTGGTGGTCTGAACGCGGTATGTAAGTGTGGAATACAATATTTCTAGCATTTTTTTCGAATCAACAATAACACTCTAATACAGTAAGGGACCTACAGAAACTGCCAAGAAAAAACTGTAAATTATTGACGTAAATTTAAGAATCACCGCGCTTTCGACAAAAGCTGCAAAAATCGAGAGAAAAATGCAAGCAAGAAATAATTATTAGTTATGAAAAATAGGGTTAATGATTCAGTTTTATTCTGTAGTAATTTATTTGCAGAGAAACTATGTAGTGAGAGCATTTATTTTGTATCAGTCGTGAGAGGTCACAGTGCTTCGCCAGAAACATTCAGCACAGGGCGGGTGGAGCCACTCGGACGGCTCCGTCCCCAGGGATAATCACTTAGCGCAGGTAGCAGGCCACAGCGCGGCAGGTACACGATCCGCCGGCAGCAGTCAAAGGGTTAAGATGGTCTTCTATTTTCTTGTGAGTTTGTTTCAAAACCCTTTAATTTATCTGTTACCCTTGAAGGACATACTAAATTTCATTTAGGTGAATGCTCATTTTGTTCAGAGTTTTAGGTAATGTCTTTTATAAAATTTGGATGCTTAAAAGACAGAAGGGGGTTCATTGAGGTGAATTCCTCTTGTGAATTTTCTAGAAAATATTTATAGGGTCTGGGAGTTTAAAAACCTATATATAGAATCATTACATGAAAGTTCAGTTGTTTGTGAAATAATGGAAAATCGTTTTTGGAGTCTACTTAGGAGGGTTCAGTTTCGTTTCCAGAAATCATAAAATTAATCTGATTATTTATTTTCCTTAATGTTTGTGGTAATTTCTTCATATATTATGGTAACTTAAAAAAATAGAAGTAACATTGAGATAAATTATTATTCCAATGTTAAATGTGAGGAAAATCAGTTGTAATAGGGTTGTGTTGTTTCTTTCAGGTGCAAATGAAGTCAGAAAGTATCTGGTATGAATTTATTATGTTGGGTTAATTTTATTTCTAATAAAGTTTCTTAGAAAATCGTTTTGTCATCTGAAGGAATTGAAATAGAGTAGATTTTTTTCATAAAGTTTGATCTTTTGTTTGCATAAAATTATTTTTTCTACCCAGTATTAGAGTTATTTTCCATAACTAAATTAATAATGGTAGAATTATGAAGCAATTATTATTATGAATGATTAATAAATTTTCTTGTACCTCTATCTATCACAAAGCATTTTCTTATTATTCAGTGTAAATCAATCCAGATTTAATATTAAACCATTTTTGTGAATTGTAAATTCATACACTTTGTGCAAATACTAAGCTGAACAGAGATTGTTTTTGAATCACTGGATATAGTGCTGTGGATTTGATATCTCTTAAAATGGATGCTAGATTTCTATTTTTGCCTATATGTCTTAGAGATATAAAAATGAAATATTGTATAGAAAATAATCTTACTCTAATTTTTTGGCATCTCATTTTAATATTTAGAAATATCAGTGTATTGATGTGTTTTCAAATATATTATTATTAAGAATGCACTATACTCAGTAATAATAATATTAATCGATTTACATATATTCCCAATAGAAATTATTTGATTACAAATAAAGCCTCAGATTGTTGCAATTGATTGTAAAGGTTTAATTTTAGCTTTTAAGTTCTTGATTCTAGTGTGCTTTTATCATATTTGAATTAAATGAAATTTATAAGCAACTTTGTTATACATTGTTGTAATGATGGTTTATTCATTCCAATAGCCTTACGTCCCATGTCTTCCCTCACTACTCATGAGATCATTTAGTTGTTTAAAGTCGTAAAAGAAAGGAAATATGGATCTTTTTAGTTTATAATCTGTTCAATAGTTTTATTTTATCACTATAATGTTGGATTTTTCATATATTTCACACACATTATATGATTGTGGTCAGCCCTTTTGATAGCTATGGTAACTACTATAGTATTTATGGTACAATAAGCTTTTTGTAGCAAAAAAAAAATTAGCTTTTTAGCCTTGGAGAGTCACAGAGTGGCAACAACTGAGCTAAGGCGACCATATTATATATTAACTTATTTTTTGAATCAAAATATATCTTACTTCATTTAATACACCATTTTTACTACAGGATCACTTTCTGAGAGGGGCATATCTTGAGGAAGATATTTATGCAGTCTCTTTCCTATTTTAATCAATTGTGCACAGGATTTATCTGTAATCATATTGGATAAACTTTGACTTATTTTACTATAAGATGATTGATATAAGTGAGATTTAGTTCCCTCTGTGGTTGTCTATTGCATACCAACTATAGTTCACTCACTTATCAGAGTATATATATTTTTTAAATGATCTATTTTGCCCTGGGTAACTTGCGTGGCAAACACATCCTTATATCCTATATACATATATCACTAAACATAGTAAAATTATTTTATAAATTAATAAGGAGTTGTATTTTCAATGATGAGTTCATTGGTTTAATTTTTGTACTTTCTAATAGATTGTTTTAATTCGTAACCAGCTAATATTTCCCCGATGAATTGCGCAAATGGAACCTAGTGTGTGCAGTGTGTTCTAGAAGCAAATATTAATGTTGAAATGCAAAAATTTAAAATTCAATTAAAAACTTTCACTTCTTTTCGTTATTACCTTAGATTTGTTTTTTTACTAATGTCCAAAAGTGTATTGTTTGCTTTACATATATTTTAACACAATATAATAAATAAAATATAAGAAATTAAAGGTACGTGAAAAATTACTAGTAATGGCCCATTAAGGTCATATACACCTTAATAAAGACATACATCTTGAGATCAAGTTTATCTCAAAAGCAAAATGAACCTACCTTTGCAGTAATGCCACACAAAATTTACTGTATGCATTACCGTTTGTAGTACCATTTCTAAACACATATCTGATGCCAACCATAGCATCTGCAACAATGAACAGAAATCACTGGCAGAATATAGATATATTCCCATGCAATTACAACTGATGTAATTCAGCAATCATGAATAATTAATTGCATAGCGATATATGCACTTCCAAATAACGATAGTAAGGAGTATTTTTCATTCTTGTCTAGTCTGCATTTTCATCCTAACTGAAAATTTCCAGCCAAAACTCATGCAAGCTTACGATATCAATAAAACTAAATTTCTCATGTCTGATCCTCAAACAAGTTGCTTAATTTTTCTTTATGGTCGAAACTACTAATTAGGAAACCAGGTAATGTGGGTACTGGGAAACAGTACCCAAAATATCATTTATGAACCACCATTTATCTTAGAAATTTTCGAATCCCTATCCAGCCATCCAAATTTTCATTGGCTTATTGGAAAAAAAACCTCCAGTAGAATAATAGGATGGTCTCGTTAAATGGTCATGACCGAATTTCTTCCTGTTCCTTCCCCCAGTCCTTTATCGCCTCTAATGCTGTAGACGTCGACAAGGAGTAAACGTCCGGGCACACAGAACGCGACAAGCGACAGCGACACGCAATATTGTGTCGCGGCGCCATGGCGTTATTGTTGTAATTCCCAATTCTGAATTAGGATGGTCACACACAAAGCGATCCGTCGCTAGGCCGCAGCCTTTATCGCGGCGACGAGCGACACAGTTGCAAAAAATCACAGAATTGTCAAGCGACATGGCCGATGAAAAAAAAAATTATTTCAACCGCATCCGACAGCCAGTACTTCGGATATGAAATGTTGTCCAGTTCATAAATAATAATTTTTCGCATTTAAAATTGTATTTTTTCTTCTTAATTTCTCACTTTTTTTTTACACTGTAATTATTTAAAATAAATAATATTTGAGCCTATCTTTATTTCTTTTGATTGTGAAATAAATTGTCAATAATTAATTGTATTTTTTATTGTGACTATTTCACTTTGTTATTATAGTCTGATTTTGGGGTATTTCCCAATATTATCCGCCGCGCAAATGTTACAGCTGCCTCCAAGCGGAAAGCGTCGGGAAGTGATAACATTGAAAATCGCTTAGAAATCAGGGTTTTTTGCAGTGTCATTGTTTTGTTGCTAAGAAAGTATATTAAATGAACAGAACATACCTCATACAAATGGCCAATATTTCTCTGGTACAAATTGCTTTTCTCTAATTCGTGGGGCAATTCTATATAGTTGATTTTACCAGATTATGTGATTTCTCGAAGCATTCTCGAGACCTACGAAAATATGTAATACCTCTATCTTCATGTGACTCCAGGTGCCAGCAAAGGCGGTGGTATTCACCAAGATATTCTCTCTTTTTATTGATGTCGTGAACCCAGAACCGTCTTATCTTTCTGCTTAGTGCAAACAAAAGAACTAGAGTCTTCTCATCACTTGAGATGTTTTATAAGAATTGGCTAGCCCGAGAAAACTTATTAAGAAATAAATAAATAAGTACATATCTCTTCCCGGGAGAGGGTCTCACTAGACTGGTATTTGTTGCTATATAATTGTCGCGTCCTGTGTGACGTGTCGCCGCGACGAGAGAACGACCGGCTGCTTCATTCGCTTGCGTTCTGTGTGCCCGGGACTTAAAGCGATAAAAAGTAAAAATTACTTCTTTAGTATATATTTCAAGACCTTAATATCAAAATTTTACAAAATAGTTAAAAGGTAGTAATGAAGCTAATGATGTTTGTGATGACAACAGGATAATAATTTACTACAGCAAAGAGACATCTAAATAAAAGATTTTTTTTTTAAGTTGTGGTGTACTTCAGCCTCTGCTATCAAAGGTAGCAAATGCAACACATCATATAAGGGAACAAATATCGATAACATCAGAAATGACACAATCTCTCGCGATGGAATAGCGCAGTACTAGTCCGCGCGGAGGAATGTAGTTACAGTGAACAAGAAACACAAAAAATAAACTATAATAATTGTCAGAAATTTTACAACCTTGTTACATATATTCTTTGCTATTCATTTTTTTCCACACGTCTATTTGGTTTATACTTCGAATATTGGGTTATATCTAACATAACTTCCAGAGAATTGTTCAAAGTAGTGTCCATGAGATTATCAGGTTGTCACAAAAGCTAAAACGCCCGTCTGTTAGCAAAACACAAAGGCGACTGACCAGAGACACACGGTGACGATTCAGTTGATGGCAACGGCGGGAACTACAATGCTTGAACTGTCCGTTTGGCCGGCATCACACTGTAAAAGAGCTTACATAAATTCCTGTATAAAAGATTTTTTATAAAAAAATTGTAGAGTAACAGCAAATATTTTATAAAAGGTTTCGTTTATAAACATATTTTATATCGGGAAATAATTGGCGTTAAATTTTATACATTGCTCATCCAGTCAACTTATCCAAGAAAATGCAGTTGTAAAGTTACCAAATATTATTTTAAGTGTCAAAAGAATCAAAATTTTCATTTGCAACTAACTAACAAAACTGACCCCACACTCGGGAGGAAAATGTTCCGAAACCATTCCAACCATTCAATTTCCCTAAATCATTCCAGATGAATTTCCTACAAAAGACTATGGTCGAATCCCATCCGCAGTTCTTTCCCGACCCGCATTATCTTGACGTCGACGAGGCGTAAATCCAAAGCAAACAAGAAACTAATCAAATGTTTGTCTGTCTTCAGAAACACAATGTTAGTAGCCACTGATTTGTGGTTGTAAACAGATTTTGATGCCTCACGCTAAAATTTACTTGAAGTCTGGTTGCCGGTCAGTGCATATTCCAACCTATAACTTACCAGCCTTGATTTCCAATGTATTTTTCACAGACCATTTTGTACAAAGATAATTCATGGCTCTACACATGTCACGCACGTTTATGTATTTTTTTAAAAAAATGTTAATGCAAGTTTACGAACTGCCAAACTGTTGTATGTTATATCGATTACAAGTTAATGTGAATGACAAGTAAAGGATGTAACACATTTAAATCATGGATACACCAAATCGGAATTTCAACATTGCTGCCTGCATGCATTAGGAGTAAAAATCTATTATATTCAATTATTTGAGAGACAGAAGGGAGTGTGTTATTGTTGCAAGGGACACACACGTAATATTTCTCGAAGGCAGCAGAAACGGCCAGCCTGCCTTCGAGGTACGGAGTGCCGGAAGTTGGGCAGCGGAGAAGAGAAAAATTTCCAGAACAGAGTTTTTCCAGTAATAAACGGCCGCTAGGGCTGATATCGAGTCAGCGTGGTGGCCGACGCATTCTGACATTCAGTCGGCTTGCGTCGCACCTCTGAAGTGAATATTACACTCATCCGCTGTATACACGACGGATCCAGTAGTTGGCAGCAGAATGGGCTCGCGTAAAACTGTTAAAATATCAAGTACTAACTGATACTTGCGACTTCGTACGCGCGGGTTAAGAATTTCGTTGCCAGAATTAAATATATAAAGCTGTTGGTAACGTAGGATTGGTCCCAAGCAACACCCAGTCGGCATAATATGACAGGCAATCCATCACTATATCATTCTACTGTCGAACCAGTCTCATGAAGAGAATCAATTTCCAATATATTTTAAATCAGAAAAACAAACGAAGGTGGAGGGAGGGGGGCATATAATGGCAGCATTATGTCAGCTAGGTTTATTCTACTTTCTCCAGCACGAGCATCCGATTCATGGGTTCTAATAACTTTAACTGTTCGTGCTCTGCTAGAGCTATACCTTAGGCCAGTGTACGCCCGCAAGGCATATAAAAAGAGAACGCAAAATAAACTGATGTCAGAAACATTTAATTAGACACAAACTAATGGCACAGAGAAAATCGACATATATACTAAATATAAATTTTGTCTCTAAACGAAATTTATTAACAAATAATACACTAACATAATGCGCGACATAACATTACAGACTAACACACACATCCATCTCTTGGTAACCATCCAATAAGTTCTCAAATTTCGTGACAGAAATTGTTATTCATACTGAAAAAAGTGTCCTGAGCCCTTCCTACAGATACAAGTACTTTCTTGTCAAATTCCCTCACTACGGCTATAGTCAAAGCGTAACAAAAAGATAGAGACTTAATTCCGCATTTTTAGTATTATTAGTGCTGATCACATAAATACTGACTACGAGCATAACAACCCCTGAGGGATCAATATAACGTAAAAAAGTGTACACATACTGCATTGCTAGACTACATTCGATTTGCCTCGCATTGAACCCCTAAATTTGTGAAATCTACACTTTAAAATGCAATCCGAACAACCGACGGTCCAGGGGTGACTCATACGATCAAAAACACCTTTTTAATATCTTTGCTTTCACGGGGATTTCAACCAAAGAACACGCTCCAAACATCAGTAAACTGGCGCTTTAACCACTGTGCTACGGGATCGCTGTGTTGAAAGGTGGTACAGACTTATATATCATACGGGTCTGTATATCGCAATTCAGTAATTTTTCTAAATTATAAAAGATCGTGTATCATTTATACAGAAAAATTTTCAACCAAATATACACAGTACTATTCTCCTTGTTTCAAAGGATAAGTGTGCAAACTTTCATAGAAATCGAATGAAAACTGTGGATTTGTATGAAGAACAAACAAACAAACATAGATACATTCATCTTTTTATATATATATATATAGAGAGAGAGAGAGAGATTAGCAAAAGTTGAGCTGCCGTACCCCGACTGTGCAGTAAGAAAGTTATTTAAAAATTGTGGTGAACTTTGAAAACAATTATTTTCAGGGTAAATTTATTATCCAATTCATGGCATTCTGTACTAAGTAATTTATAAGATTATTTGTTGAAAATTTAAGAAACCAATATCTCATTTAATATTTTGTGAAAATGTTTAATTTCGGGCCAATTGCTACAATTTTCCTGTGATCGTTAGGTGACTTCTAATTATTATAAATTATAAAGAATTTCCAGATAGGCTGTTTCAGAAATAAGGCTAAAAATTGACTTTCTAAGGCATTTCGCCAAAAGCTGGTGTAAATCATAGAATAAATATAAAATCCAAATATTTTCAGGATCAGCGAGTAGCCAGAATTTATTTGAAGGCCACGAAGAGATCAGAGAATCTCAATTTCAGTACCCTGATGTTTCTAAATTTTATGTTATATGGTGTTTATGGTAGTCAGAGCTAAAGTAGTGGGTAAATTAGAAATTTATGATTTAACGATCTCAGATCGTCTTCCATTCTGAAGACAGCGATGAGATATCAGACAAAATATATTATTGCGAACAGTTTGTAACATTTTGTTTTATCTCTAAGCCGCGATCATCATTCAGCACAGCAGCTGCTTATGAACCCAACAGATGCTGTCTGAAGAGACAAACCGTCTAATACCACACAACGCTTATTCCCACTTATCTCACCGTACCAGTGAAATTTGTTAAAGTTCATCAAAGCTCCCAATTAACCTTAATATTTAACAGTATCAAGCTACCTTATTATTTACTTCATTGCTATCTCAAGCCGGTACTACACTACAGTTAACGTCTAAGGTATGTCGTCAATAACTCAGCGCGACATAATATCAGATTAAAATACAGGTTAGGCAATGTCCACACGCATGCATGTAATGTCGTAACGTCCATAAATTACGCCTTATTTCAAGATGGAGGTCGAGGTTGCTTAGGTTTGTTTTATGTGAGTAAATAATTATTTTAAGATTTTTTTTTTTTTTTTTTTTTTTTGATTTTGTAAGGAACAAAATTTCAAGGCTAGGAAGAATATGACAGCTTATAAAAATACACAGAAGAATAATACGGTAACATATTGCTTATCTATGTAGATTTTTAAATTAAATAGAAGCCATGGTCAAATGTGTATTAAATTTGTGGCTTATATATTGCAGAACAATAGAAGAGAATAAGACTGATCTGTTAGCTGAAGCAATTGTTTTGTAAGATTTACGAGAATATGAGCGATTGATTTTTTAATGTTTCTTAACAGAGTGTCATGTACCCCTTACCAAATTTCACAGACAACTTATATTTATTTTAACCATAACCTGTTTTTTAATTGTGTATAGCTGACCATTAGAGCAATGTTTGCATACGCCAAGCATCACCCACAACACGATTTATTTTATTTTGTGTGGAGGATCCCCTAGACTAAGTTCTGTTGGAACACTTCTAACAACACTATGATTTTTCCATGGCCTCTCTCCATTATGTACTTTTGTTGATCGTCGTATTCAAAACTACTCGCCGCGTTCTCAATAAATGTGTAGTCACAACGCCATGAGCGACACTCTACATTGCGTGTGATGTAGACTGCCATCCAAGCTATCGCTTTAAAAGGGGCACAGACGATCAGCTTGGTTGCAAACCTTGTTGTCAACGTCGGAGGATGGGTTACAGGGGCTGCCCTAGCAAGTTTATCAGGTGGTGTGAAGGTCTCATTGTGACGTATGCCAATCATGGTAGGTCTCTATAGACAGACGGAGATAATATACACTAGTAAGAACTGAGACTTTTCCGTCGTATATTGCAATGACGTCTTCACGGGTGTACCGCTGGGGTACGGGTATCTGTCTGTCCAGCCGACCGGTACAGCATGTTCTACGCACCTGAGGAAGACGACGGAGCTAGTCGTTGAAATATTATGTTTTCAAAACACAATCCCGTGGTACACCCGTGAAGACTTCACTGCGTAACATACATTTTATTCTTCCTACATATATTACAAATATAAAAGTTTGTTTGCTAGGATGTTTTTACTGTTTCAGCATCGAAACTGCTCAGGATAAAATGTGGAATGGATGTATTGGCTATCTACATTTATCCCGATCGAAAAAATAGGGATTCAAATACTAATTCGTGTATGAATGTATTAAGAATTCCACTCTAGCAGAATATAGTCTTTACTTATTAGTAATAACTTAAGCAAGATTAGTTTTGAATAGAAGCGGTATGAATGAGAAACTACAACAGTAAACATGAACACTATAAGTTTTAAAAGATTTCTTTAAGCTACTATGGCATTCACAATGCTAACATCATGTATGCGTCAAAGCACATAATTTATGACAAATTCTTTTTAAATCAAATAAATGAGGAAATAAAATCATAACTAAAAGGCATAGATTGTTATCTTCCTCATTGTCCCTGGGAAATATTATTTTCTATAAATAGAATTGCAATATCTGACAGTGTATATAGAATCTGCGTTTACTGTAAATGGATTTTTGATAAGTTTTAATTTACTGAATTTGGATAGTTGTATAAAATGAGTAAGCATCGAATGCCCAATTTTATCGATCATAGGCTAAAATCACGGTCATTGTAAACAATTCTTCTGGCTTTGTTGTTATCTCATCTATTTCCTCGTTCTAAAAAATATTTACTTTCTTCAGGATGTGACTGGCTAAATATTGGGATATATCCCAGTGTGAGAAGCAATTGCTCTACCTGTTTTCACAGCAGACGAATAACCTCGGTACTCTTTCTCAAATTCCGAGTGTTTTCCAGTAATTGTGAGAGCTGCCTAAACCCACATTCAGTCTGTATAGCCTTGATTACAACATTTGCCAGAAACAATGTATTACACGAAGTCACATTGGTAGCTATGAACTCAAATTACTCCATGATCTGGCTCAGGGCTAAGGCCTCTGTTGCTGCATCTGAATAATTCGTTTCTAGATGGGTGGAAAACTAAAGAGTAGTGATAACGAATAGCAGCGAGATAAGAAACTGAATTCTTCAAACTATTTTCGCATTTTAATAATTATTTTTTTGTGATAGTTTTTCTAAATGCTTGGATACCATTTCCAGTCGTTTTTTTTGATCGAGAGAAAAGAACAAAGATTCTTTAAAGAAATCCGCAGAAGGACAACTGATTTAATTTGATGTTTGGGTGGCACCTACCTGCTAATACCCGATTTAATGGCTGCTCCATGAATTAACAATGCTCGAAGGTATTGGTTCATTTTTTTGCTTTGGACACCTTTGTTTCCTCCTGTCATATTAGATCCATTGTCATATATACGACCTCATCAATCGTTTATATTGAAAGGGGAACTTTTGCAATGTATCATCGATAAACAGGTCAGTGGGTCCAGCTGCCAGGTACAGAAAATTCACATACCAGCTTTGTAAGCGACGAAACACTCACGTACGTGGACTTCGTCTTCATTGGTGTAAACAAAAACAATGTTGTTCGACGTGATTGACACTCAGCAGTTCAATTCAGTATAATGGAAAAGTATTTGGAGGAATCAACCATAGCCAAAATTTAATTAAAAAATTCGTTTGCTTTGAATACATTCGCCAAAATAATATAAAATATTCTGCTTATTAGCATTTACAGCGTAGATTTTCCATTAACATAAGGTCAGATTTTCCCAGCAGCTTTGCAATATTCGGAGGTAGTTACAAATATTTCAAGTATTTATAGTGTTCCAGATTCAAAGCTTCCTCTCAACAAGAAATTATTGCTCGTTAAAAAGAATGCCTTGAACATCACTCATTCCAGAATACCAACCCACCGTGATCTTCAATCTGTATTTACTAATACTTGTCTATTACACTGAAGTTCTTTAATCGAAACAACGCTACTATCCAACCGAGCTGCGATGGTGATTTGAGGAAGTTTCGTGAGTTTTGAGACGCTCTAATCAATAGCTCCAGTCATAAAATCCTTCTTTTCTCAAATAATTGTGAGACATTGTTTTGAATAAACAACAGTAAAAACAATATTCTTTATCTGCAGATTTAGAGTTATCTTTTTTATAAGTTTTTCCATTTGATCTTATACTTTGAAAATTCAAATTTGTAAAATGACGTTCATGATTTTTTCTTGTTTTTTTTTTTTTTCGTTGCTCATAATTATTTCATCTATAATTGCAGAGTCAATGAGCAAACATTTTGAAATTTCATCACAAATTTTACTTTGAAAAGGCGACGTTGTTGTTACATCTGCTATACCCCATATTGTAAGAGTTTGGTCTGCAGACGATGTACTACTCTTTATCGTCATGGGCCTCAATCTGTAGGACCTCTGTTAATTCGTTTTCTTCCATAGTAAGTTGAAGTAGTTCTGGAGACGAAGAGGACAGATGACTTCTCTAGCAATTTGAAGACTTTCCTTCAGATTTTTTTCTTATTTTTATATATATATAAAGAAACGGTAGTTAATGGTCTGTAAAAGACACATTATTTTTATTTCGTTAATATTTACGGTACGAACTGCAATCACCTTTGGACTAACATGTTAGAATCTCGCCCCATGCACATGCACCCGAATGCGAATGATCTCCAAGGTTACATCCGAAAAGACAGGAAACAAATGCGGGAGGCGTGGCGCGGTACAGGAGAGTGTTAATCATGAAGAGTTATTTTTTTTTTGATTCGATTAACTCGACATATGACTATGCATTAAACTGAAGCTCTTACTCGTTGCATTTTTGGCACCTCCAACATGACGGCGCATGGTGATGTCGCACCGCTCACCCTGCCCTTGGACCGCCCCTGCAAGGAAGCGTTCTGAAGTACTTCACGCTAAACAGCAAGTGGTGCAAAAGGCGAAGTCGGCTTAAGAGCTAATGAAATTCCCCACCAAGACAGGGATTCGAACCTGGAACCTTTCGAACTCCAGTCAGATGCCTTAACCTTTGAGCCATCGACCACTAACATTTCTGTTATAACAAATCAAAAACCAAAACAAAAAATGTTTAGTTGATTTTGGTGGGTTTTCCACTATGTACTATAGCACATCCACTGAAAGGTCGGTACGCTGTATTCACTATGCAGAGTTCTGGGGACGACAATTCAGGCTAGTGCTTATATACGTTAATCGAATGATTAATATTTATTTCAAGTAAAACATTTTCTAACAAGAAGTTTTTATTTGTTTTTTTTTCCCCCTCCGGTTGCACCCGGGAGGGAATATTGGCCACGTCCATTCTCCCATCCCAGCTCCTTTATTATATTAGTTTACTGACTGATTACTGCGGTAATTTCTAAAGACAAATCTAGTTGCCCTTCTTTGCCACCCACTCCAACTCCTGTATTTGATACTTTTATTGTGGATCTCATACTACTTCACCAAATTCAAGCAATGGTCTGACCAAAGCTTTACATCCAAGTTTCTAACTTCCCTGTTATATCCTCTCACCACCATATCAAATAAATAATATCCAAACCACTCCCTACCATCTGTTCAAACGTTATACCGATACATTTTCACATAACTTCTTCAAAAACCATTTACTACATAATAATAACAATTGATAAAATTGCAATGGAGCGCATGCTCCGTTGGTAATATCCGTACACACCCATCCTTCTCCCTTTCTCTTCCACCCCCCTTTTGCCCTTAACCAATTTTTACTTTAAATTTTTTTCAGTGTTTTCGGTAAATTATTCATCACTTCTCTTGACAATTTATTCCAATCCCTTACACCCTTTCTATAAAAGAAAATTTTCCCACACCTTTATGCCTGAAATCAAGTGCCAGCTTGTATTCATGGTCATCTTTACCCTTCCATGCACCTCCCGTAATTTCCTACCAACATCATTCCTCGCTTCATCACAAGTATAGGCCTTGTACACTTCCATGGTACCCTTCGCCCTCATTCTATCCTTCAACTCCTTTATCATATTTGTTACCGAATGTGTTTTGTAGTAATTTTCAAAGATAAATCTGGCAACCCTTCTCTGCACTCCCTCCAACTTCTGTATTTGATACTTAAAATGTGAGCCCCTATATACCTAACAAGATGAATCTTCTGATAATTTAGCTTTATTCCATGTTGTCCCACACAGCTAACAATCTTGTCTAAATCCTACTGTTCTGATTCAGTATATGAAATGTGATTGTGGTAAGAGGAAACGACATTCAAGAAAACGATTTTAATGAAGTAGTGAAGTGACAAGTTGGTATTAAAATTATTTTGCCTTATAATACTATACATCTACATCCATACTCTGCAAGTCATAAACATTGTGGGTGGCAGTGGGTGCTCAGCACCAATCGAAAAACCCGCACATTCCAATCCCGAATAGCGCGAGGAAAGATGGAATACATAAAAGTAGCCGTACAGCATCTTATTTCTCTAATCTTATCCCTCCAGCCATTACGACCTAAATGGGTTGGCCGAAGAAGTATTTCATTGCACTCGAAATTTAATGTTTTTCGCAATTCTCCAATAAATTCGAACGCAAGCTACGTCGTCTGTCTTCCAAACTATCCCAGCCCAATCTATGTATCAATTCTGTGACGCTTTCATAGAGGCTGTAGCAACCAGTCACGAATCGAGCAGCCCTCCTCTGCACCTTCTCCACTGAGTAAATCAGAACCTTGCGATACGGATCCCAAACTCCACAACAGTAATCCAGATGCGGACGCACTAGTGTTCTATACGCTATCTCCTTTGTATGAGCATTACAATTCCTCAAAATACGACCTATGAATCGCAATTTAGAATTCGCCTTGCCTTGCCTACGACGGAAGTTATGTGCATGTCCCATTTCATGTTGCTTTGTACTATCACCCCCAGATACTTCAGGGAATCAACTGTGTCAACAGCTGAATTGTTTATTTTGTATTCATAGACAAACTGATTCTTTTTGTTACTTATCCGCATTGCCTTGCACTATTTGCAATTAAGTGTAAGCTGCCATTTACGGCACCAATCGAAAATAGCATCCAAATCGGGCTGAATTTCTAAGCAATCGTCGGAGCAACTTATTTCCCTACAGATAACTGCATCGTCGGCAAACAATCGCAACCAGCATTTGACGTTGTCACCTAGATCGTTTATAAATATTAAGAAAAGAAGTGGTCCTATTACACTTCCTTGAGGAACGCCCGAAGTAACATTTATCTTAGAAGAGGCTTCCCCATCCCCAACGACATAATGTGATCGATCAGTTAGAAAATCACGTATTCACTCGCAGATCTGAGCCGAAATACCGTAAGCTCGAATCTTCGTTAAAAGTCGGTTGTGTGGTACAGAATCAATAGCTATCTGAAAATCCAAGAAAACTGTGTCAACTTGCGAACCTGCATCGATAACGTTCATTACTTCATACATTAGGTACATCAAAATTTTATGTATTGCAAGTAAAAATAAAAAATAAACTATTCATTAAAAGTCATCTTCACAGCAAAACAGAACATCCTTATGTGTTCGTTCGATTGCTAATGATGCATGAAGTAACGGGATTGGATTGTTTTATGTTTTTAAACATTCATGTTGATAACTTTAAAATCAATAAGAAAAGTTCTGGACAAAGACGGTGGGTTTCAGACTTCTGTCAAAACTTTTGGCGTACTAAAATGATGTAAAATATTTCACTTTACAATTATATAAAACAGTGAACATTTGCAAAAAAATAATAATAAATAAATAAAAGAAAAATTAAAAATTAATAAATAAGTAAAAAATAAAAAGTAATTAATTAATGAAAAATAAATAAAATGAAATAAAATTTTAAAAAAGCATTTGGATAATTGATGTTTCAGATAATTAAAGTCCGGATTGTCAGTTTCACTATGTAAAGAATGTCGTATATATGAGACTTGTTTTTTCATGGAAACCAACATCGAAAATTGTTTAACTGAATCCTTACTTGTTCCTTCAGTTAATTGACAACTCACAAGATTATCATCGGGCTTTATTAGGAATATATCCAAAATATTTTGTCCCCTAGTGTTCTGCTTTTTTTTTTCCCCCAGCCTTACGGCTCCTCAACAAGCATGTAGTTAGAGTCGGGGGATGATTTTTGTTCAGGAACAGGAATGGATTAGGCGTAGCGTTGTGAAGTAACCACCCCGGTAATGGTCTGAAGTAATGTGGGGAAGACCGACCTCTATCATCGCAGTCAAGCACCTCAATCAGACAGCCACCGGACTGGAATACCTTCAATTTTTTTATATATATATAAATAATCGTCATCCTATTTAATGAAATTATAACGCTTGATGGTTGTACATTGTCGTACAATTAATTGCATTCCTAGTGCTCCGAGTATTATAACTTTATTTCGTTGACATCATCATCACTGGTATAACAACAAATAAGGAGGTGTTCCCTGAAATGTTCTGACTGAAGTGAAATACTGGTCGAGACACAGACTGTGCTGAGAGCACAACTGTCTTCGATTTCTCAGCAGCTTGCTGGCTGGATGGTACATTGTGTTGATAGTCTTTAGCACAGCATTCACCTTAAGCAGCAAACAAGATACACAAAGTCAAGCAAAATTATGGGTAATGAAAGGTTAATAGACTCAGCTAGTAATAGTGTTGTTATTATTAATATTTGCGACATATTTCCGGCTTGAATTTTCCGACACACCATTTTTGCATCATATTTAAATTAGTTCTGTTTTGAAAGCAACTGGTTTAGCAAATCCCTCAATAATTATTTTGGTGGTTCACCCCAACATTCAGCAGGAGAAATAAAATCTTAACCATCTGAAAAACAGAAACAACTCTTGCTGATAATAATTAAAAATGATGAAAATTAAATATCATAAAGAGCAGTAGTAGAAGGTTGGGGAAATTTCACTTAAACAATTCAAGATAAACAAAATAAGAAGAAAGATTCAAATAGGTGAGTAAAGGAATTCCCAGCCCCTGCATTCACTCCATCCCAATTCATTTAAATAATGATTTTTACGTCCATAGAAAATAAGTTATCTTGTTTAATCTTTGCAATGAGCAACCATTGGTTACAAGTATCGCTGGTGTCGATGAGTTTTAATTGTTTGAAGAATCTATTCATAAAAACTTGTATCACAGTGAACCTCAATTATTCTTTTCATTCTTTGTGTTCTGAGTTCAACTATTATGGTAAGTGTGTGAAATTTCTTTATAATTTATAATTTTAATGTTGATATTTATGTCTTGCATTTAACGATATTGAACAAATTGCAGTAATGGAACATTAATTATTTTTTCGTATCTGAAAAAGTCATCTACTATTGTTTGGAATAGATCCCCGTAAATCGGTTGAATAAGGTTTAGAAAAAGAATTAAAAATGCCTTATTGATCTGATCAGATATAGAGTGTTGGTTCCTTTCACTTGGAGAACGATGAATTTACAGTTAGATGTTTCCATTGATGTTTGCCATATTGGCGAGGGTTCTGATTAGACTGTAATTCACAATGGACTGGAACGTGAAATGTATTTATTGGCACTGCATATGGTTTTAGCATGGGCAACATGTTCCTGGTGCCAGCAATTGATGCGAGTGAATGTATTTCCACAGTATAAGCAGCCTACACCGCAATTATTAATCGTTTTGTCATAGATCGAGGTACAAGAATTTCAGTAACTAATTTTAATATACACTCGTTTCATGAGTGACATTTTTCCGTCATTACCCCAGTTGAATGTAGGTAGTTCCAGCTGTATCGTGACATGTAACAGTGTGATTATTAGATTTAGCTATAACTGTTTAACAGTCGGTTGTATCAAGAACTGTGCAAAGATATCTTGTACTCTCTGGTCCATATTAATGTCAGAACTTCCTCTGCAACGTGCTGACTGTGTATTGCACGAAATGGTATGGAAATCTCGGAATGATTAGGAATAATGAGGTACTATTTTAAATATCACCAGCACCAAACTGCGCGGCAATCGACGCTTTTTATAGGGTCAAACAAAGAGCAGGCGATAACAATTTAAACATCTTTGCAATTTTATGGATAAATTCTTTTCAATGAAGGGAAATTGTAGGTGCCTACTATATCGATTATACTACGAAACGTGAAGGGAGTGTTGGCTGATACAGTCTGTGTGTAGTATTGTGTTGTTACCCAGAATATACACACTTTAGATCCCGGTGGGCAATTTGTGTCATAGTTTCATCTTGCTACGCAGTCTGCCTCCGTCATCGTAGCACTAATAAAATTGGTGTTCCTACAGAATATGTGGCTTACACAATGGCTAACTGAAGAAGCAGTGAAAATATTGCGCACATTTTCTGAGGCTTCAAGAAAATATATTCAGCAGATATAACAAATAGGTACGCCAGAAATAATATAGGCCTAATGATACAGTAAGGCTAAGCAATCAGTGTTTCTCGGTAAAGTATGTGTGGCAAGTACAAGTCATGTGTAGGCAGAGAAATGATTTTTTTAATTTTTATAAGTCTTTTAGATCAACCCCTTAATTCTACATGCAGAAAATTAGGTCAGTGTTATGTATCTATACAGTTACACAGTGCTGCTGCAATAGACTATTTGACAGTATTAGAAAAAAATTATAAATTGAACTCATTCTCATAGATTAATGCTTCAGGAGGATTTCTTTTTTTTTTTTTTTTCAATTTTGAAAACAAAAGTAGTTTATTTTTCTTACCTCTGCTCACGTGACAGAAAACGCTCTAGGATTGGTTGTCGCTTGAGTGACGTCACATATCTGTAAATGTTGCGGCTGGGAATGGAGCGTTTCCTATTATCCAAGTTTTCAACTATTTTTATTGTTTGTTGCTGGTCATTTCTTGTTATTAATGAAATTTCATTTTGAATACAAAATCGAGAACAACTTTTAAAAGCCTAAAACGGAAAAATATCGAAAATTGACGCCTTATTTGTGGGGATGACTAAAGAAAAACCACTGACTTTTATTCTGCAGAGCTTAAAAATGTAACAGCTTGAATTTGAGACTCATTTATATTTAAATTAAAAGTTAGAGATTGATTGTTTTGCTTTAGCAAACCATACGTTGGAGAATTTTGTACGTGAAATTTGTGCAGTCATGCTGAATATAAAGAAAAGTTGTATGGGTGTCGCAAATATGGCCAAACAAATGAAGGTATTTCTTGTAGCTATTAAGCAGCTTTTTCAAATAAATATAGTAATAAATCTGTATAACGTGGTATAATGAACTAAATCTCAACTCGAAATTGGCTCAGTAGTTTCTTTTATTAAAAATAATCTCGCTCTGTTTTAATGATGCTAATGTATCACGGAAAAATCATGCGTAAACTTACGTTGAGGCTCGCCAAAAGCAATAGCAACGCACAAATCACTACTAACAAGCAGAAAAACAGCGTAATCGTCCAGCAAGCTCAGTGGAATGGCGCGGCCGACTGGAGCGCTTGATCGGCGGATCACAGGACGCCCATTGTTAAAACTGTTTTTTCTATTGTTAGGCGTGGATTCGTGGAAAACAAACTTTTATCCAAGTAATATGGTTTATTTACATTGAATATAAATAATTATTTTTCCTGCGTAGACTATTATCAAAACTGACTTTTGTCCCTCTAGATTTAGAAAATTTCACACTGTGCGGCGTACTTTAGGATTCGAGGCCAGAGCGTTTAGCGGCTCACTCACCCACGCTCGGAAAAATCGGATCTTGTGGGCCGATTTTTCTTAATTGTAGATTAAAGATTATAGATAAATTATAATTTTTTATCAACTAAACTGAATTTGTTTGTTTATTCATTTACCTACCTCGTTTCACTTCATCTCACATGAAGAAACTGTAATAAAAATTAACATAAAGAGAAGCAATTAAAAAGTAGTGTCCGGATAGCTGCGTGATTGAAGAATGGTAATGGAATTCAGAACGCCCTATGTTCTAACCTTGGTTGGGATAATATTTTTTTGTGTGCATTTTTTCCGTTTTTGTTTGCTGTTTTTTGCACTACCATGTTTTTATTCGAAGAATTCATAATATTTGCTAATCGTCATGCAAGCGTTTGAAACAAATTGCTTCCATACATGAAAACTTTTAATTTTTAAACTTACCAGAGAGAGAATATCATGCTAAAAATACAGGTGCACTGCGGTGAATAATGCAATTTATTTTAGAATTGACATCCCTTGTAGAAATTTCATGCTAAGCTTGCAACAGTTCCGGAACGCTTTGTGTTTTTTTTCGTTGGAATTTTTACATTACAATACAACTGCAGGTTACCTTCCTGACATAACTGCGTCCATTAGGCGGAATTTACTTTTAATGTGCAAGTAGTTTTCATTTTTAAAAAAAGAAAAAACTTCTTTTTCGGTGTGCAAGTAACGTCGAATTTCCGTTTTGAAATCTTCTTTGGTTGTTTCAAACGGTTGTAATTCGCTTGCTATCCAAAAAGGTTTAAAGCCTTCAGATAAAAGAAAAGAAAAATTAAATTGATGTTTTGGTGGATTTTCGGGAAAAAATGATAATGCGATGCAACCAATAGCAACTAGTATCCAAAGAAAATGACAAAAGAAAACAAACTGAATATATTCCGAAGCGAGGATCGAACCTTAGGACTCTATCCATAATAATTTTCGCCTTAAACAACGTATTAGATTTAACTCTACGATATTGCGGTGTAAACGAGCTTCACAGAAATTCGTAAGTGACTTTGTAGCAATATCAAACTGAAGTTGTTACATTTTTAAGCACCACAGAATAAATCTCAGTGGTTGTTTCTATAGCTAGCCTCACAAATAAGGCGTCTACTTTTAATATTTTTCCGCTGTAGGCTTTTAAAAATTGTTTTCGATTTTATATTCAAAACCAAGTTTCATTAATAACAAGAAATAACCAGCTCTAAACAATAAAAATAGTTGAAAACTTGGGTAATAGGAAACGCTCCATTCGCAGCTGCAGTATTTACAGACGTGTGACGTCATGACACGCGCCAGGCATCAAAGGAGCGTTTTGGACGGCTTTTTAATTCCTTAAATTTTAACTTTGAATTTTACGCAAAATAATGCACTTTCGTCAAAAAATCTCTTCGCTCAGTGAATAAGGTGTACGAATAAACAATTTAAAACCATTTTAAAGAAGTAGTTAAATACCCTATCAATACAAAGGTAATATTTCGAATTCCACATGACTGCTAACCCTATAGGATAAGTGAAAATGATTCAACAGTGATGTCGAAAAATAAATTTATAAGGCTATTAAATACTTAACATTATGGTTAGGTAAAAGTCTTTTATTACAATGTCACATCTATAAAAATAAGTCTTGTTACTTCTTGGTAACTTCTATGAAACTTATTTTCTGGTAATAATTTTAGTAGGAACATTTGAAACAATTTTGCAGTTGGCACAATACGTGTTTGATAAATGCCACTTTGTCACATGTATAGAGATTTTTTTTCCTTAAAAAAATATTGTATCATAGGGTAGAATACAGGTGAAGATAGCTGATGCGTGATTAAAGAGTATTGAAGAGTTTTTGCGTCAATATATTTCTTGCAGTTTCAATAATGTTGGTGTTTTTTGGGGTATTTTTAACGAAATCTTTCATTCTTCAAGAAAAATAAACGTGGAATTGGTGTACACTTCGGTGCGATTACTGTCAATGTGCAGGAGCTTGCCCTACCTTCATTTTAGTTATTATATCTTAGATTTATCCTGATACACATTTTTCTACCAGTAGAACTATAGCAGAGTTATAACATCTTAACATAACATATGTTATGATATGAGGTTCTTCGTGTTTTAAATCAGTTGCTGTGATACGTGTATCCAATTCCTTCATCATTTAGAATTTGAAAGATCAAGGTTTATTCTCGTATTTGGCAACAATATGAATATTGCAGTAATGGCGGATCAATCAGGTCTTCAGATTTGAACTTGTTTCCAATTGTTTCTCTCCTATTTCCACTAGCAATTCGAGAACGGGTTGGAAAATGTATTTAAATAATTTATTTAATTTATTAGTGGTAAAGTATCAAGCCTAATGAGATTGGTTCACATATGGCTTGCAAGTGCTGGATATATCCTTGAGTTACAGCAAATGTTTTAATATAAAAATACCATATTAATCCAAGTGGTGGTACTGAACCCTGGACCTGAATGTAAACTTTATTTCTTGGTGCAGCATATTAATACTAGTAGGAATATAACAAACATGCAAATTGTAAATTTTGTCTTTGTGGCGCGCACTCTTAGGCTGTAGCCTACTTGACCTGTGCATAAATGTGTTCCCGACAATAATGAGAGCTCATAACTGTTTGAATATATTCCAATATGAACCTCAAGTAATTGTCCTCTACAAATTATTAATAAAATAATTATTATTATTGTGTAGACACACTTGCAATAATAGTCATTTCCGTAGCTATTTTAATTAAAATATCTATGTTGACTATGTACCACAACAGCATAAGATAGAGTTTGAAAAAAAAAATCAATTAAAAGATAAAAAGGAGTACAACACTTGTTTGCCATTCGGTCAAATACGTCCAATCAACTCCATTTAAAATGGATTCTTCCGTCCTTCGACCTATATGTCCAAGTAGGTCGTGTCCAGTGGACACTACACAATGCCTTTCCCTCTGTCGGGATTAGTTGGTCGTAGTCAGCCGGACGAATTCAGTGCCAGTGGTCGACCTGCCTTAGCGTACTTTAGTGGGCGTTTCCGACTCCATTAGTAACTCCTAGTAACTTGTTTCTTTTTGGTTCTTATACATGCAGCAATACGTGTAACTGCTAATAACGATGGATTTTTACTGGAATTTCAACATGTTAATTTTTTCATCGGTGACGCCATCATACAAAGACTCGTAGCTAGTTTTATCTATTCAATCATACACGCTCAGTTTCTTTTCGAAAACCATTAATGTCAATTTTCGTTTAAAGAGGGCCTATCGGTTTAACACTCAATTAATTTGACCTTCACTTTTCAAGCAATTAGTTTGGCATCATCATGCAAATGCGTCGACTTGACAAAAAGTGGAAAGACTCGCTCGTTCATATTTAACTGTACCCAGAGAGTACGTCACTAGCTGAGTGTCAGTACTCTGGAATAACAGAAACCAGATACGGAGATTTGTATTTATTTTACTCTGAAGGCCATGGTATCACAATGACTCATACCTGAAGCAAGAGTCTGGCGACAAATTACTCTTTCTGACTTGAGAATTCTGCACTAGTGATGATGTACCTGCCTGCTGCGCAGAATACGCTGATGATATGGGAATTATACCTGTGATATTCAATTATTAATCATAATTTATTTAGAAATCATGATTATTTGGCCTAAAGCATAATTTATTCCAACAATAAACACAATAAAACACTTTTCTGAGGTTTTAGTCTTTTTTATTCTTAACTCTTTTTTATCAGATTAGTGCTCATAGTCATTAAACATTGGCATTCTTGTATTATTCAGCTGAATACCAGAAATAATGAAAAACAAACTTCAGCTTAAAATTATTTAAAAAATGAAGCCATTACTATACTACATTTAAATTTTCTAGGTGATTTAGAATAGCACTATTCATTTGTGGAATTGATTTCAAAATTTGTACTTTTTGAAAAATTGAAAATATTTTTTTTCGAAGAAATCAAAATTGTGTTAGCTAATAGAACGTTATATCACATGAAAGAATATTAAAAATGCTGTAAAATCACAACTTTCTCATCTCTCTAATGAAATTAGGAGAACTTCTAGAGCATTTAAAAAATATTTGTATGCTTTTAATAATAATAATAATAAAAAAGTAACATAGTTGTAATTAAAAAAATGAGTAGACATATCTCAATTAAATTTGGTATTATTCCAAGTGTATATAAATAGTATATCTCTGCCAAATTTTATGGTAATCCGAGATCGTGAGGTTTAGATAAGTGTATTGACATTGAATGACTCAAACTTTAAATTAAAGCTATCCATAATTTCCAGGTTTACAATTATATATAAAATTTCAGAAACAAATTGCACACAAGCTGTTCAAATATTTTACTATACCGAATCTCAAGGTTCTATATCCCTCAACATGTTTCTTTTGATATTGATTTTACTTTATATACTCTACCACATAACAGTTACACTATTTGAAGAATATTTTACTACAATAGAAATACACTTCTCTGAGTAACATAAATCTTCCTATTTGTTACACAGAAAACTTATGCTGTCACAGATATCAACTAAAGTGAAATCAGTTCACTGACCATAACTTACAGGGGCAAGCAATTAACATACTTTATTTTTTATTTTCCTTAATATCACACAAAAATCTCCTATTCACCACCATTATGTTGATCAAAACATATCTGATTAATTTCTATCTCAACTATTGTTACTTCTAAGTTTTAGTGTGGCTCTAAAACTTTCTAAGTCATTTGATTGAGTGAGCAATAAAATGGTTTTAAATAAACTGAAATCTATTGGATTGGATGAAATTGTTACTTGCTGGGTAGAGGAATTCTTAAAAGACAGAAACCAGATTGTTAGAGTAGGAAATACATTATCAAAAGAGGTGAAAGTAAATATGGGATTGCCATAGGGTAGTGTATAGGGACCGTTGCTTTTCATTATTTTATTGAATGACTGTGTTGATTGCTTACCATCAGAATTTAGGTCTTTTTTTGAGATGATGTAATGGTAAACAATAGGATCAAAACAGGTGAAGAATGTGAACAGCTGCAGGGTGAAGTGGATAGAATATCTAATAGGTCAGCATGGAATGACGGTAAATGCTAAGAAGAGTCAGCTTATTAGATACACAGGTAATATATATATATATATATATATAGGCAAATTGAGTTTAAAAAAGGAGGGGAGGGGGTAGAATTGCTTGTTGAAAGTTTGAAGTGCAAATATCTTGGCATAACGTTTGTTAACAAACTCAAATTGGGCACACTGTAGGAAAACGACACAAAATCCATATTTTACTGGAGATCGTAATGAGAGGATGTGTCAGAGAAGATAGGGAATTAGGTTACAAAACATTGGTTAGGCCGTTGGTTGAATATGGTGCCGTAGTTTGGGACCCACATTTTGGTTATAAACAGTGGCGTAGCTAGGTCAACAAGGGCCCCGGTGCAAAAAAAAAAAAAAAAAAAAAAAAAAGGTTGTGCATTTCCCCTGAAGGCCAATGGGCCCTCTGAGCTGCACTTGGGGCCCTCTCAGTTGTGTTCGGGGGCCCAATGGCGTGGGGGCCCTGGTGCACTGCACCACCTAGCCCTATGTTAGCTACGCCCCTGGTTATCAAATAAAGAAATTGTGTGGGAAGGCGGAGGGGTGAATGCAAAGAGGAACAGCTAGATTTGTTTGTGTAAATTATCGCAGGATACAGTCAGTAACTGATACGATAAAGGTGCTGGATTGGGAGTAATTGGAGGAAAGTAGGAAGGTGAAGAGAGTGCCATGACCATAATCTGGCGTTCGATTTCATGCATAATGAAGTGGGAAAAATTTCTTTTGTTGGTAAGGGTGTCATGGATTCCAACAAATTACCAAGTAAAGTGAATTAAAATTGTAAATCGGAAAAGCAAATAGGATTGGAATTTAACACTCCAATAGTTAACTAAGGGAACTGCCATTGGGGCGTTATCTCCATCGCAATTTAAATTAATGACAATAATTATTGTAACTATAACCACAATTCAATAGTCACACAAGGAGAAATTTGAGATCTAAGCATCTTCCATTATTAATCAGTTATCAACAAATAAGTAGGGGGGAAACAACTGGGTTGATAGAAATCATGGTACAACACAGTGATCAATTTGTGTGTCTGTAACTACGGCCAGATAAAATGATGTGCTGCCCAACACCAGAACAAAAGACACCTTGATAAATCGCAATCCAAATATTTCCAAACTGATTTAATTAACATACTTATAGGTAAGAAAAACAATTTGAAGTGGACAAAGAACAATTCTTCAAAACAGCATTTATAGTTTCTGTAAATGACTTAGCACACACGTATCAACTGATTCATCACGTAATACTTACAAGTATCATCATCATACGGCTCAAGCACATGGATAAGTAAAATGGGCTAGTTAGGGATTTCACATCAGCCAAACAAATAACAGCTAATTTTTCAAAGGCGTCCATGCTGAGGTGCAGTAATCAGCAATGCATGAAATGCACAACTGCACAAACACATAAAATAAACAAACCTACCTCTTCCTTAATATACACAGCGTTTATTGGCTCCATTTCACCTCTTCTTGACAACTTGTAAGATGAATATTCAATACTATTGCTTCTGTTGAAGACAACGCACAGCGTTCGACATACACAGCTGATAGTTAATGGTTTTGCTACAACGATACTGCGAGCTGGAGAGAACACATTCCATTCCGTTTCTACTGTAAAAGAAAGGATCCAAGAAAATTTTTAAAATTGTTAACTGCTATTCATTCATTCCTTCCATACTAGAAATATTTTAGAGATTCTCAAAAATATCCGTTGGTAAAAATTATGTGGGTAAAACTGTTACGTTACTTCTAATAATATTAATTCAAATTTTTCTCTTTCGACATTAAAATAACATTAAAAATAAAATGTATAAAAACATTTATTATTATTAAATGCGACGGAGTCTATGTCCCGGCAGCAATATCGCTACCTACTAATTTAGTGTTATCAGAGTTTGAACTTTAAATATTTTTTATTGGTAGAAATTGATTATTCAGATCCTTAACTCCCAAACTTACAAAAAGTTACACATCCTTCACAAGAAATAAATTGTGGTCATGGTCATCTTTTCAATTAAACGTAAATCTCCTTATTCTACCACCAATATCCACAGGCGTCATCACCAGGCGTCATCACCAGTATATGCCTTTTGTTGCCCACTAACATTAAATCAAAAAAGGATTAATTTCAGACAAACTGGACTTTTATATACACTTCATTTTAGCACAATAAGTACAGTGTATTATGTCGCGTTGATTTCACAATCGCTATTGAAGTTTTTCTAGGTAAATTCCAAACTTATTGGTTCATGTGGATTTCATAAATAAATAAAAATAGCATAAAAGGTAAACTTTATATACAAATTAAGAAAAGTGTTATCTAATCCAGGTAAACAGCTATTGTTTAAAGCAATTGTGCTGTCTCACATAAGATACTGCTTCACATTATTAATCATGGCAAGCAAAAGATAAATTATGAAGTTGCAAAATAATTTTAATAATGGAATGAGGGCTGTTCTAAATAAAAGACGTACTGTCAGTAAGATGCTTAAGAAAATTTGAATATTGAAAACGAAATAATTAGAGACGCACTGACTGTTGTACGTAGGTTGTAAAGTGGAATATTATGATGATATGTGTCTAGATTAGTACATGCGTAATGCATATATGACATCTTTTAAACATGTTTCGAGGCACACACTAAATTTCACCTCTCTCCATGGACGTTATTATTTGATAGATTTTTTTCAAGTTCTCCCAACGTTTAAGGATTTCCTTCACATACCTTTCCTATAAGCTTTCCCCAAAGATAGAAGTCACAAGGGTTTAAATAGGGGTGATCTGGCGTCACAAGCCACGGCTGATTTCACGTTTCCCTTACTTATTTTAAACTAAATGCAGAATCGTTGTGTTAGCCGGCAGTAAAATACAGGGATATATGCGACGTGATTTACTGCGTCACATGCGTATCATACAGGAATATTATTTGTTCCAGACTATAACGTACCATAATTCAACTCACGTTCACACACAATACTGATTAGAAAGAAACTGGAGTCACAAAATAGCCAAACCGCAAAGAAACGTTCACACAAAAATATTGATTACAAAGAGACTGAAGTAAAAAATCAGCCAAACTACAAAGAAATCTGTCTAAACAATGTAAAAGTTCGAATTATTCAGCGTGATTTGACTGTTGGTTTTAATGTCACCGGTCACTCGCGCTGCCGTTGGGCCTGTCGCAGTGAGACAGCAGCTGTGTAGCGTTTCCAGGCGGACACCATATACTCACACGGATGGTTTCACACTTCGAAACTAAGCAGCACTACAATCCAAATTAGTGACAACGAAATTCCAAACCATTATTATATTCACTCTCAGGAGATTTCGACGGTCGGGTTTAGTATCTTCTGGATTCATGGAAACAGTGGTTTAAAGAATATACTACAACGTCTGCTTGACAGATCGTTACCTCGTCACTTATCACTCAGTATTATAACAGTACTGTGGCACAAAAAACATAAATAAACGCAGAAATAGTTTAAAACCATAGTTAACGTGGCGCCGTATCGCTTGTTTCCTCATGTATGACGTCACGCGCTGTAATTGGTGTTTCGTGTGACGTGACGAATGGGCTAAGAAATCAGATTCTCTTTATTAATTTAAAAATATAAATCATTATTATTTCAAGCAAAAAAAAAATTGGATGATGTTTCTAAATTTATAAATTTTCAACTAAATTTCAGATTATTTTGTAATACCTGTCCGATCCCTTACTATAAGACAAGGCAGGCAAATGATTTTCATTGAAATTACAATAGAATTAGTAAATCACATAAAACAGTGTTGGACAAAGCTTTGAAAATATATAACAAATTATATGAAGAAATAAAATTTAATTTAAATTAATTTAATTGCAATGGAGCACAGGCTGCGGGGGAAATTTGCCTAAACACCCATCTTCCCCCTATCCTGCACCCACCTACATTTGCCCTCTACAATTGTTAACTTTCAATTCTTTCAACGTTTTCGGTAATTTATTCATCATTTCTCTTGGTAACTCATTTCAACCCCTGACACCCTTACCTAAAAAATAGAATCTTCCCACTCCCTTGTGCCTGAAATCGAGTGCCAGCTTGTGGTCATGGTCATCTTTTCCCTTCCATGCACTACTTTTCATACCTATTGCAATATCTTTCCATGCCTCATCGCCAGTATATGCCCTGTACACTCAAATGACCCTCCTCATCCTCATCCTGTCTTGCAATGATTCTCATTCCAGCTCCTTTATCATATCCGTCACTGATTGCATTCTGTGATAATTTCCAGAAACAAATCTAGCAGCTCTTTTTTGTACCCTCTCCAACTCCTGTAATTGATATGTAAAATGAGGGTCCCATACTACACTACCATATTCAAGCATTGGTCTGACCAAAGTTTTGTAACCCAATTCCTTTACTTCTCTCGTACATCACCTCATCACTCTCTCCAACAAGTGCAGAACTTTGAAACCTTTTCCTACCACCTGTCCAATGAGTCCAGCCCAGTTAAGCTTGTTACCAAAAGTAATGCCAAGATATTTACATTTCAAGTCTTCAGCAAGCAATTCTTTCCCCACCTTATATTCATAATTAACCTTTTGTTTTTTATTTGTGTATCTAATAAGCTGACTCTTCTTCGCATTTATCTTCATCCCATGTTTACCAACCCAACTATATATCCTGTCCAGATCACCCTGCAACTGTTTACAATCCTCTACCGTTTTGATTCTTTTATGCAGCATTATGTCATCTGCAAACAATCTAATTTCAGATAGTAAACAATCAACACAATTATTCTTTAGAATAATGAATAGCAATGGTCCCAATACAATACCTTGTGGCACACCCATTTTTACTTCCACTTTTTTTGATACTACATTTCCTGCCCTAACTTTCGGTTTTCTACCTTTTAAAAATTCTTCTACCCACCAAATAACTTTCTCATCCATTCCAATGGTTTTTACCTTATTTACTACCATTTTATGGCTTACTCTATCAAACGCCTTTGACAGATCTAGTGCTACAGTATCAATTTGGCCTCCCTTGTCCATTTCATCTGAAATATCTTGCATATATCCCACCAACTGAGATCCTTGCCTGAACCCATGTTGCCTGCTTGAAAACCACTTATGTTCCTCACATATATTTCTGATGTGGTTGCATATCAATCTTTCCATTAATTTACCTACCACTAATTTCAAACTGATTGGCCTGTAATTTTAAACTATATTTCTCACCCCTCCTTTATGTACTGGTACTACTATTGCACTTTTCCAGTCCTGTGGTAAGCAGCAAGTATCCAGACTCTGTTTAAATACTATTTCATGATAAGGTACAATGTGAAATCTGGCTATCTTTAAGAACACATTTATAATATGTCACTTCTCGAATAATTAATACATTCATATATTGCTACTGCGACACTCGTAGTGAAAAACCTACAGCGCGCCTTCCCACACACACATCTTCCTGCGTTTCTTTCTCTGTGTCTCTCACACCAGACCAAATATTTTTATTTATTTATTTTATTTTCATTTATTTATTTTCAAATATATATATATACAATTACAATTTATACATCATATTAAACATAAATCAGAAAAAACAATTATAAATATCTTATTCTTTTCATAGATGTACTTACGCTACCCACTGACAATGTGTTTGGTAATATGTGGATTTCTCGAGCTTCGTAATTACATTATATACAGTATTACAATCAATATTTACATCATAATTAACTACACCTAACTAAATAATATTTAAAAATTAATTAATTTTGTAATTGGGAAGGTATCATATGTTACAAGGTACAGTACTAACTTTGAAATAAACGAACCACAAATCCCTCATCAGCGTAATAGTCCCATTGCCTCTACCTAGGTAGAAGCAAAAAACTCCGATTCGAAACACCTCAAGATTTTTTTCGTAAATTTTATATTGAAGTTTATGATCATTTACTCTTGCTTTAAAGAGTGATTCCACAAAGATTTCATCCGCTTCTTAAAACCATTAGAATGATTCGCTTTGGGACAGACCGCAAATATTGAAAGAATTGTGTATTTCTTTAACAACGATTTTTACCAAGAAAGATTTCTGAGTGATAGAGACATGTTTTTGCAACTTGAGATGCAAGATGAGAAGGCATAAAAGTATGATAGGGGTTGTAGATTTTTCACAAAAGTGTAAACAGCCTTGAAGACTCATACCAGAGTAGGTGCAATTCTTTGGACTACTCCTCACGATTACTTGGTCATCCTGTATGAATGAACGAAGTTTTCGTCTTATATCAACTCAAGACATACTCAGGATCGACAATATTTCAAGACAGACACCATATTATCGCAATGTTACATGCATATGGTGATCTGACAGATGAACAAGATTTGGAATAATTTGTTAATCGATTCATTTCCAAGCAAGCACAGCGCAGTACGGTTTTTACATTTGTAATTAATTTTGATTAGTAATTTCGAAATTTCGGGGAATAGTATTGATAGAAACGCGAGTTATAGTATAGAGAGTGACCTGAGGAAGGTGGTGAAGGAGGCACAGCATACCAGGGTGGAGCTCATGCAGGTCCTAAGACGCCATGACCGGCCACAATGGAACTACGCTGTGAGGCGTGTAAATGTGGAAACGGAAGTGCTACTTGGGGAAGGCATTAGTTTTGTGTTGGGGGTTGTGCTTGTAAACACCATAGGTAGGTGGGGTTTCACTAGGCATGGTCTACACCTAAATAGAAGGGGGAAGGGAGTACTTTCTGAGTTGTTAGCCAAAGCAGTGAGGGAGCCCATTCCAGTGATGATGGGGTCAGGACTGTGCCTTTTTTAGGTTAGGGGCTGCTGGTGAAGGGATGGGAATATATGACCAAAGTGATACTGATTGTAGATTCACGAAGAGAATGATCATAGATGTTAAAGAAAGAACTGAAGTTGCTGAAACAATAACTGGCTGGGGTAAATCTGGGAAAGAGGAGATAAATGCTGAAAATATAAAGCCGGTAATAAGGGTGTTAATGGTAAACTGTAGAAGTATAATGAACAAAGTAATCGAATTTGCAAACTTAATAGAGATACACGAACCACAAATAATAATTGGGGTAGAGAGTTGGTTAAAAGAAAACGTGCTAGACAGTGAGGTTTTTCCTGATGGATACAGTGTGTACCGCAGAGATAGAAGAGCAATTGGTGGAGCAGTCTTCATACTAGTTAGCAAAAACTACCACAGTTCAATGGCATTCATAGATCAAGACCATGAGTTACTTGGGGTAGATTTCTGGGGTAGTAAAAAAGAAAAAATTCAGGGTGTTGGCTGCTTACCGCAGTGGAAGAATGACAGATGATTATGAGGCTCTTGGGGAGAAATTAAATTCTTACTCAGATTACAGAGGTGAGAATAGAATGGTCATTATTGGTGGGGATTTAAATTTACCAGGTGTAAACTGGGAAGGAAATAAGATTAATAACACACGGAAACAAAGATTTGCAAATACCTTAATTAGAGAAGGAGGATTTACACAAGTGGTAGGGCAAAACACTAGGGGGCAAAATATTTTGGATATATTCCTAATAAAGCCCGATGATAACCTCGTGGGGTGTCAAGTAACGGAAGGAATAAGTGATCATGACGCAGTTCTGATGGATATTAGAGGATTCAGTGAACCAGCAGCCAAAACTGAAGGGGGAAATAGGTACAATTATAAAAAGGCACAGATTTCAAATTTGAAGACATATTTCAGAGAACGTTTCATCAAATGGAAAGAAGGCACAAGTACAGTAGAGTCAAGGTGGGAGGAGTTCAAGGAGATAGTAAGAAAGGGGGAAGAAAAATTCATTCCAAAAAGCAGAGCATAAAGAGAAGTAGAGAACCTGTGTACAATAATAGGGAAGTGAGAAAGTTAAAGAGGTTGGTACGAAGAGAACACAACAGAGTTAAGAGACAGCAGGGTAGTAGGGAATATTTTAAACAACTAAACAAGGACTTAATAACAGCAAAGAAAGTGGCTAAAGATGGGTTTATGAAGAGTATTGTCAGTGCAGGATGACCATTGACTGATGCATCTCAAAATTTCTATGGCTATATCAGGAAACTGAGGGGTAGGGAGGGTGTAGAGATGCTCATAGATAAGGATGGAGAAGTAGTTACTGAGGATTTGAAAAAGGCAGAGATTTTAAGTAACTGGTTTAGTGAGATCATTAGGGACAATGAATCAGAAACGGGAAAGTTTAATTCGGAGAACGAGCTTAACAATACGATTAGAAATGAAATTACTAAAAAATTTGAAATTCATCCTGAAGAAATCATGAAGGAAATAAGCAAGCTGAAAAAACATAAGGGGGCTGGTGCAGATGATATTACTACAGATATCTTAAAGATAGTCGGATGTGACATTGTACCTTATCTTGAAATATTATTTAAATTGAGTCTGAATACTTGCTGCTTACCACAAGACTGGAAAAGTGCGATAGTAGTACCGGTATATAAAGAGGGGTGAGAAATAGAGTCGAAAATTACAGGTCAATCAGTTTGACTTCAGTGGTAGGTAAATTAATGGAAAGATTGATATGAAACCACATCAGAAATGTCAGGAACGTAAGTGGTTTTCAAGTAGGCAACATGGGTTCAGGCAAGGATATTCATGCGAATCTCAGTTGGTGGGATATATGCAAGATATTTCAGATGAAATGGACAAGGGAGGTCAAATTGATAGTGTACAGTAGATCTTTCAAAGGCGTTTGACAGAGTAAGCCACAAAATGGTAGTAAATAAGATAAAAACTGTTGGAGTGGATGAGAAAGTGATTTGCTGGGGTGAAGAATTTTTAAAAGGTAGAAAACAGAAAGTTAGGGTGGGAAATGCAGTATCAAAGGAAGTGGAAATAAAAATGGGAGTGCCGCAGGGTAGCGTATTGGGACCATTGCTATTCATTATTCTAATGATTAATTGTGTTGATTGTTTATTATCTGAAATTAGATTGTTTTGAAGATGACATAATGCTGTATAAAAGGATCACAACTATAGAGGACTGTAAACAGTTGCAGGGTGATCTAGACAGGATATCTAATTTGGTTGGTAAGCATGGAATGAAGATAAATGCAAAGAAGAGTCAGCTTATTAGATACACAAATAAAGAACAAAAGGTTAATTATGAATATAAGGTGGGGAAAGAATTGCTTGCTGAAGACTTGAAATGGAAATATCTTGGAATTACTTTTGATTACAAACTTAACTGGGCAGGACACATAGGACAGGTGGTAGGAAAAGGTTTCAAAGTTCTGCACTTGTTGGAGAGAGTGATGAGGGGATGCAAGAGAGAAGTATAGGAATTGGGTTACAAAACTTTGGTCAGACCATTGCTCGAATATGGTAGTGTAGTATGGGACCCACATTTTGAGTATCAAATACAGGAGTTGGAGAAGGTGCAAAGAAGGGCTGCTAGATTTGTTTCTGGAAATTATCGCAGAATGCAATCAGTGACAGATATGATAAAGGAGATTGAATGGGATTCATTGCAAGACAGGAGGAGGATGAGGAGGGTCATGGGAGTGTACAGGGCGTATACTGGCGATGAGGCATGGAAAGATATTGCAGTAGGTATGAAATGTAGTTCATGGAAGGGAAAAGATGATCATGACCACAAGCTGGCACTCAATTTCAGGCACAAAGGTGTGGGAAGATTTTCTTTTTTAGGTAAGGGTGTCAGGGATTGGAATGAGTTACCAAGGGGAATGATGAATAACCTACCGAAACGTTAAAGAATTTAAACGTAAAATTTGTAGAGGGCAAATGTAGGTGAGTGTAGGATAGGGGGAAGTTGAGTGTGTAGGGAAATTGCCACCGGAGCGTGTGCTCCATTGCAATTAAATTAAATTAAATATAATTTCTGTTAAAAAATAAATGTAATTGAATAAATTGTGTCTTAAAATTAACTTTTTAGTTTTTATCCGAATTAATTTCTCTTATGAATATGTTTGTATAATTATTATCACTATTATTATTTTGGGTAAGATAACCAAATAATATTTTCAAGGGAATCTTCTCCCCCCCCCTCCCCGCCCTTGTAATTGCCTGATTACCCTCCCGGACCTAACACGAAATGCAGCCCCTGGTACCAAGTGTTCCTAACACAATCGCAAGCTGCTCTTTAAGAACAAATGTCAAACGCTACAGATCTGTTGTTACTTTTAACAATTATCTGAGGTCTGCAATAACAATAATTGAAGAAATCAGAAGGAACTAAGAAAATTGAAGAAAAAAAAAAACACGTAAAAAGGCTGGTGTGGATAATATTACTACAGATTTCTTAAGGATAGCAAGAAGTGACATTGTATCTAATCTTGAAATTTTTTTTAAATTGAATTTGTATACCTGCTGCTTACCAGAGGGCTGGAAATTTGCTATAGTAGTGTAGGTTCATCAAGGAGCGGTGAGAAATAGGGTCGAAAATTCTAGGTCAATAAGTTTGACATCAGTGGTAGGTAAATTAATGGAGAGATTGATGTGTAACCACATCAGAAGTATATGTGAGGAGCGTAAGTGGTTTTCAAGTCGGTTACATTGCTTTAGGCAAGGATATTCAAGCGAACCTTAGTTAGCAGGATATATACAAGATATTTCTTATGAAATGGACAAGGGAGGCAAAATTGATAATGTGCTTTAGACATTTCAAAGGCCTTTAACAGAGTGGTGGTAAATAAGGTAGAAACTATTGGAGAGGATTAGAAAGTGATTTGCTGGGTAGAAAAATTTAGGATAGGAAATACAGTATCACAAGAAACGGAAGTGAAAATGGGAGTGACACAGTGTAGTTGCATTGGGACCATTTCCATACATTATTATAATGAATAATTGTGTTGATTGCTTACTGTCAAAAGTTAGGTTGTTTACATATGTCATAATCCTACATAAAAGGATCAATATGGTAAACAGCTGCAGGGTGATCTGGAGAGGATATTAGGTTGGGCTAGTAAACATGGGATGAAGATAAATTCATAGAATTGTCAGCTTATTAAATACACATATAAAAAAATCTAATGATTGATAATGATCATAAGGTGGGGAAAGAATTGATTGTTGAAGACTTCAAATGCAAATATCATGGCATAATATTTAATAACAAACTCAAATGGGCAGGAAACATTAGACTGGTAGTGGTTTCAAAATCCTGCAGTTTTTGAAGAGAGTGATGAGGGGATGTACAAGAAAACTAAAGAAAATAGGTTACAAAAATTTTGGTCAGACCATTGCTCGAATATAGTGGAGAAGTATGGGACCTCATTTTGGGTATCAAATACAGGAGTTAGAGGGGCTACAATGAATGGCTGCTAGATTTGTATCTGGAAATTTCCGCAGTACACAATCAATTCTCAAGATCATAAAAGAGCTGGAATGGGATTCATTGGAAGAGTGGGAAGAGAGAGTCATGTGAGTGTAAAGGGCACATATTGATGATGAGGCGTGGAAAGATTTAAGTGTAACAGTTAAAAGTAAATCATGGAAGGGAAAAGATGACCATGACCATAAGCTGGTACTCAATTTCATGCAGAAGGGTGCCTTTTTTTTTTTTAGTTAAAGGTGTCAGGGATAGGTATAAGTTAACAAGAGTAATAATGAGTAGTTTACCAAAATCGCTGAAATAATTTAAGTTTGAGATAGGTAAAGGACAAAAGTAGGTGTTTAAAGAAAAGGTGGAAAATTGATGTTTAGGGAAATTTTATTGTTCTATCCATTGCAACCAAATTAAACTAAAAGTGGTTGCCACACAACAGACGCCATATTCAAGTAGTCGTCCAAACAAATTTGAGAAGACAACTTCCCTCACTATTCTGGTACATCCCTTCACCACCGTCCAAAAATGACTGTCCTTGAATCCCGTCACTACCACCTGCCTAACTGAGCTTATTATGAAATGCTATGGCGAGGAATTTGCACAAACAAGCAATTCATCCTCCATCCTGCAATCATTAAAAACAGAACGTACTTGGTGAATAAAAGGATACTAATGTCTGTATATGCTATGCTACCAATTCCAAGAGCACACATTCCCTGTATACGTCCCTACGATATGTTCTTCATCACACATCGTTTTTAAGCGGTGACTACATCATCCGCATGGGTTGAAGTAACAGATTCAAAACAAACAAACTTAATTACACCGATATCACCCTTTGTTGCAATTCTACAAGTTGTAAATGTAGTTACACTAAACAGCTTTAGTAAATAAAAGACATGTACAATCCAGTTAAAAGTACAATCAATATGAAAACATGGAAATTTAAAGATTTTATATAAGAGTATCTATACTCCATATCAAGTGTTACCTTAAATTCTGCATTCGTTTATGATTTTTGTATCCGTAAAACGTGGCAACTTAAATATGAATCAGCAAAAAATAAATGAAAAATTGTGGTGTGCAACATACAAACAGTACACCAAGAGTGGAATTTGTGCTCTTCAATGTGCAGTATCTTTGTATTTGTTTTGTTTCGTATCAGCTGATTCATGGTGGAAGCTTGTGTGTTTGTTCTGGTATCATACAATGTGGTGTAAAGACGAGTACTTGAACTGATGTGGAGGCAATAAATGTAACACACATTAGCCAGAAGGTATGTTCATATCTTTCTTGTGTTTATGGAGGCTTGCAGTACTTGTATTGCTTATTACAATTCGGGTATAAAAAGTTCGCGGAGGTTCCTCAGTATTTAATTAAAAAGTGTATATTGGTTGTGGGATTGTGATTGTATTATCATAAATCAGCTCATTTCCGATCTTAACAAGTGCAACTTCAGTTATAATCACGTTCGCTGTAAGTTTAAATATGTCTTGTTGCATCATCTGAAACATATCTTCAGTATATGTATACACTATCTACAAAAGTTATTTTGAAGAATTTTAGGTTTAATTCTAGATGGGGATACCGCTGCCTCGCGACTGTTAACGTGACGTCACGATGACGTCACGTTCACGTACAGTCATCATTTATTATTGTATTGTGCCCTGCTTCGCTCGGTCACAATAATTTAAAGCTATTCAATGTCAACATAAACTGATATCCCGAAGGTAGATAAAAGGCAGGCGGCCGCAGATGTCCGATAACACAACCGGATGTTCAATGTTTCAGGTGAAGCTCGCATTTTCAATAATAAATTATCTGCTGTTAACTTCGACAAGTAATAACACGTATTTTACGCATATGACTGTACGTGAATGTGACGTCACGTTAACAGTCGCGAGGCAGCGGTATCCCCATCTAGAATTAAACCGAATTTTAGTATGTTGAATTATTTTCTAAAAATATATTGCAGTACAATGCTTCGATGTGCAAATGTTTACATTAAAAAAACCAAGGCTTTCTTAACATTTACCAGGCAGCACATTCTGTTTTGGTGTAATCTGTGTTTCAGGGAGTGAGATCTATCACTGGGATGCCATTTGCTTTAGTATGCTGTAATTACCGTGTATTCTATCTTGTTTTGTCTGTATGTAATTGTGATTGTCCAATAGCAGTCTGTTTCAAATCTACTGAGCCTCCAGTTTATAGTTGTCTGCAGTTATTTCGTTGAATATCTTGGTGTCCTCGTTTAGTTGAAGTTCAGTTGAAGTTTTGCTAATGTATATGAAGTTATAATTTGGTCTACTAGATGGAAGAGACTAATTAATGCTGTAGTAAAATCAAGCAATAAAATAAAATAGAAAGATATAGTTTCACTTTTTTATTTGTCACAGTGAGTGTATACACACCAGTTAGTGTCTTCTTTTTCTTGTACTACCATTTAACGTTTCATGGTGGCATTTGACCTTGTCGTAGTGGCAGGTTATAGTGCTCTATATTTACTTCCATCATATTGGAAGCAGAATGGTGATGATGTTTGTTTGATTTCTTTTTATTTCCTGAGGTGACTTTGCTGTAGGGTTCATACTGATAGCAATATGAACATGACTTATGAGTCATTACAGTGAGTCTGCAGTATTTTTATTGTATTCTAAATGTTTTGTTTCCCATTGTACCAGCTGAGCTAGGCCACAGTGCACCATCCAATACAAGTGCTCTAAACAAGATGACATTTCACTTTCTGCCACCCTGTGTTTCCGATTCCATACTGGTAATAATATTTACTAACAAGCTTTCACTGGATAATTTGTAGCCAGCTACTCCCTTTAAAGACTTACTTGTTGCATCATTTGTTTATTGTAATGAATCACACTGTACCTCTGCTGAGCTATTCTTTTGACAAATGAGTTGGTTGAATTATCTTAATTTTATTTGTAGCCTCTACTAAATGCGCTAGGAAATAAGTATGTTTTATAATGGATCATGGTGAAGAAAACAGATCAATGGCTGGTTGGACACTGACAGTAACTCACTGGAAATTGAACATGGACTAGTTTATCCACAGCACCCCCCCCCCTTCCTCCCAACTGTTCAGCGGCCAATTGCAGTCGACTCCTGTAACTGATTAACAATGAATTATAAGGGGCAGTTGTTTTCTTGTATCGGATACATAATATTACTAGTGAAGATTGGATAGTTATTATGTTGTACATAAAATAACTTTATTAATCTCTTTACTGAGCATAGAATTTTAATACTCTTATCATTTTTATATAATATATATATGCAATGTTACAATGTCTCCATGTAATTGTCTTTGTATGGTTTATAGTAAACATACGGAAAAAAATATTTCTCATTTTCTTTACAGATAAAAGCTTAAGCTACAGGAAACCATATTTTTAGTGGTGCCAGCATATTGTTAGTTTGGTGAAGAAGTTATGACTTGGCTGTAGCGTTTTGGTGGTATTGAGTAATATCAGTATAGCTAGTGAGAGCATCATGTCAGTGGTCAGACCATCACAGTACACATGTGTCACATGTCTTCAGTATTTCACTGCAAGGGACTTGCTGATAAGACATGTCTTTAGTCATGCCCTATGTGTAAATAAACCATTGCACATTTGCCAAAACTGTGGTCAGGTGTTCCTTAGTCTGTCAAAGTTTTGTGCCCACAGTGTTCAAGAGAGCAATAACATTATTTTTAAACAGACATCATTAGTTGAGTTTGGTTGTGCATTCTGTGAAGACACTTTTTCATCTTTGTGCTCCTTAACAAAACATGTGTTCACCCACACTCCAGCTGTTTCATGTCCCTTATATGTTTGTACATACTGCTCCAAAATATTCAAACATTTGACGAAACTCCAGTTTCATAAAAACTGCAGCAAGATTACACAAAAAAGGTAAGATAATCCTTATTACTTTCTATTGATGCTGCAGTTATTTTGTTGCTTAATTCTGATTATTTCTTGTTATCTAAATTTTTGCACTAATACTGGCTATGTCAGCTTATTTTTAGTTTCATCAGTTTAGATGTTGATGTTTATGCTGTACCTAACATTTATACAGTTATCTGATCAGTTGGGGTTGTAATTATTAAGGGAGCTATAATAATACAAAGCAAGCTTGTTTGGTTTCTAGATAGTGTCATATGGCAGAAATGGCTAACTAACTTGATAACTAAGAATTAATTTATAGGTATTGTGATTTTCAGTTGGGTTGGTCTTTTCAAATTTATAACTGGAAATTGAAGTTTTTATTAATACCTCTTTCTTTGTGTAAGAGCGAATTTTTATTTTTTTAAATCGAACATGTTAATTTAATTATTTTTCAACAAAATATAGTTTGAAATTCATGGAATTTAATTAATTTCTTGGCAAGGTCATTACTAGTAAAGATGACATAATATGGGTACTAGATCATTGTTATTATTATTTCAGAGTTGGTAGGGTAGGTAGATGGCTAGTAAAAAGTCTAGTGTATTTCCTTAGCATGAATGTGTCATTAGTGCCTGGATAGGTAATGGGTGAATATGGTTTGAGAATATGTTATGAGGAGTATAGAACTATGACCTTATATTAATATTTGATTTCAGGCATATATTAGTAGTAGAGTTTTCATCTTGTAGTTGAGGCAGTTACATATTTGAAAAACTTGTTGTAAGTTCAGATGAATATAATTCATAGTCTGAAAAATTTGAAATCCGAAATCCAGTTATATATTAGGTATAAGTAGGGGACGTAGCCACAAAGGCATGAACAAGTGAAGTCTATATAAATCATATTATTTCCTCAGTTATTTTGATTGTTTTTTATGTATACATTATCTTGCAATTAAAAATACATCCTGAATCTTTCATGTACTGTTTACCTAGTTAGATATAGCAACAATATTAAAAAATCCATAACATCATCGATGAAATAAAACTAATGTTAAATTGCACTTAAGTGACTAAGTTATCATAATATAATTATAAAATAGGGAAAAATGGTCATTATCTTTCAGATAAGATTATATTAAACAGAAGCTGGTTGGAAAATACATGTACACACTTTATCATTATTCTTGGCTGCCGCTGAAAAATTCTATCACTCTTATCTTGCACAATCCTACATCAATATCATTCCAGTGTTATAATTATATTTTAGGTCAAGATACAGCTTATAATAAAGGAGAGATTGATTACAATAAATTTAATTATACAAATAATATTATTTAATTTTTATTTGAAGGTGGATTTAAAAGTAATATTAATAATTTAATTGATATGATTTAAGCTCTAAAATGTATACACATCGCCCGTCACTCTCGTTATATTGATGAGATAAGTCGTAACATAGTAGGTGTACCTAGTAAGAATAATATGATGATAGTTTGATATTTCACTTACAATGAATTTAATCTTGTGCAATTCAAGACATCTTAAAATAAAAATATTATTTGATTTTTTTGTATTTATTATTTACAGTAAAAAACAATTTTATTTAATTTGGTTAAAGTATACTTATAGAAATAATATTATTAATTATAGTTTATTAGTAAAGGAATTGGATTAATTTGTTTATATAAAAGTTTATTTTATTTATTGTACCTTTTGTATCAGGGTAGATCAAAATATATATTTTATTTACTATTCTTGATTTGAATTGATTTAAATATAAATTAATGTTGTATTTTTATTTATATTTAGTGGTGATATATCATTTGTCATTTAAAATATCTTGTTTCTTTAGATAAAATTTAATTTTAGCAAAAATTTTAAATATTTATATGTATCAATGTTTTATGATTATTGATTTATTATTTAGGGGATTAGCTCTACATTTACTTATAATGTTTATGGTAGAACTAATGGACATATAGTGGGTACAGTAGAACAACTAAAAAAGAAGAAGAAATCGATTGCATCTCTCTGAATGGTAATGGAGAATGTTTATTTGGATAAAAAGGATATTATCAAGTATTCATTATCTTGTAAAGGATTAAATTATAACACCAATACTATGCACCAACTGCATTGAAATTATCATGAATTATTACTTGCTTTGCAAATGATAAATTTCCAGGACCTGCCATTGAATTAGGAATTTTGTCTATATCCATTCTATACAACGGGTTTTGCTTTTTCTGTCACATGTTTGTAAGGCCAAACATTTTATGGATGGAACATATATCGAATTAAATCAAGCGATAGGAGACATGTGTGGATATTTTTTAGACCAACCAGAATCGCACTTCATGGACTGAATCCATGTATTGGAAAATTGTTAAATATAAAACTTTGAAATAAAGGGGATCTGGATATATAATGCCTTTTTAATAAAAAATAATATTCTTTCACTGCAAGACCAAAAACTTTTCATCTTTCCATAGAATGCACTTGTGATTGAAATATCTAATATTTGCTGAGAAAGTGTGATTGATGTTGGAACTTTCTTATATGAATTTTATTCTTCTTGCACCATCTCCTTAGATCGTAGTTCTCCATCTTGTCTGTTGAACTTATTAAGCAATGTGGATGTCACGTCATTGATGGAGCCTGTCCAACAAGCAAATTCTCCGTCATTGTTCGCTATTTCCTGCAATTTATCTTCAGTAATAAGCTATATAACTCCTTACTTACCATTTCGCAAATTTGGTCAGTATTCGCTTCTATCCTGCGTTTTCTAATGGTCGTGGCTTGTTCACTTTGGCTGTAAAGCAATGTATGGAAAGCCTACAACCGCTTAGTGAATTAATGACGCCATGCACTGATACTGACTGCACACAATATTCTCTAGCAAGTGCCGTGTCGTAGTCTTGACTTTACACAATATGTTAAGGGCTTTTGGATTGATGTTTTAGATAAATGATCGTTACTTCCATTGTAGAATTCCCATTTTTCTTCAATCAGCTTCCAGACTATTTGAATTTGTCCTTCTGATGCCATCACTGCCTATGCTGGTTTTATAATGCTTTTGAAGATTGTGTTAATGATTGCTAGAGTAAACTGAAGATCTTATGAGATTTATACAAAGAGCGTAGTGTCAACTGTAGACCTGTTCACCATTTATCTTGTTTTGTTTATCAGCTTCTTGCTAGGTATTCACTAGATATTCTGAAAAACGGCTTCAGATTACAAATTAAAGACTGTAGGAAACAATATAGACCACTGTGTAGCACCTGTTATTATGTTGGTTTATTCAAGTGATCTCCCACTATAATTTGTACTGATACATTCCTGTACAGCTTTCTTGTAATGATGATGTATTTACTGTTATAAGCTATGCATTTAAACCAACTAAAATCGTTTAAAATCTCGTTTAAAATTCCATAATGCCTATATATAATAAAAAAAGTAAGCAAAATTTTTGTTTGGTGGTTATTTTCGAAATATGATCTGGATACAAAATAAGATAACCGAATATCTTAATTTTTAGTTTATTTTGATTATTCCTTTGTTACTGACTTTAATCACTTCTATTTAATATGTAATTTGAAGTGACCTTCATGGAAAACCTAATTACTGTCTCTATATGTCTTAAAATTATTTTTTTCGAAAAAGTAATTATTTGTCAATTTTGTGAATGTAATTTCTGTGAGAAATTAATTCAGATTTGAATTATTGTGTCATTATGTTCTCTATTTAACTAGGTGTGTTACTCTGAGGTTAATTATGATAAATTAAATTCTTAATTTATTAATTTTAGGTTTTAAAAATATGCACTACTTTATCACAGTTTTAATATTATAAGTATTTGATTTACATTTTGTTGTTACTATTTTCAGTATCTTACTGCAGTATTATTCTAGGGTTTATACTACAATAAATCTTGTAATTCGGTTTTAGTCCCTCATTTTACAAATGGTAAGGTATTCATATTATGGCGTTCACTGCTAATAAACTTAGAATACTGAAAAACATAAGTATACTACTACTTTTAAAAATAAATTAAATATTAAAATATAGTCCACTACTTGAAACACCAGAATGATACATAAGTGTTGAGAAATAACTTACTTCTCTAGTATAATAATAATATGCAAGTTTTCCTTTTTCTAGGGTTTATTGTGACAGTGGAAAAATCTGTTATATTTGCGAACAGCAACTTTCTAGCGCTGAGTTTCAAACCAACAGAACACAGGAGGAACCAGTTAATACCTACAGTTTTAGTAAGAACTTTGGAATCAAACAAAACTATATAAAAATAATTCAAATGAACTTTCATCTTTTCACAAATTACATGAGACATCATGTATGTCGTCCTGCTGTGTTAAAAATAATCATAAATATAAGCAGAGAATTTATTTGAGTGACCACATGTTATCTTGCGATATTTGTAAAAAAAATATTTACAAAGTCCCGGAACTTTAGAAGACATAAGCGGGTTCATTTAGGGGAACGCCAATTTTCTTGTGAGGTTTGTGAAAAATCATTTATACAGTCTGTGGACCTTAAAATTCATCGGCGCATTCATTTGGGTGAACGTCCATTTTCATGTGGCGTTTGTGGAAAAACATTTACACAGTCTGGGAATCTTACAACTCATCAGCGAATTCATTTGGGTGACCGCCAATTTTCTTGTGACGTTTGTGGAAAATCTTTTATGGAATCTTCACATTTTAAAAGACATCAGCAGACTCATTTGGATAAACGCCAATTTTCTTGTGACTTATGTACAAAGTCTTTTATACATAATGTGGACCTTAAAATTCATCGGGGGATTCATTTGGGTGAACGCCCATTTTCTTGTGTCGTTTGTGGAAAATCATTTACACAGTCTGGGAATCTCAAAATTCATGAGCGGAGTCATTTGGGCGAACGACCATATTCTTGTGACGGTTGTGGAAAATCATTTACACAGTCTGGGCATCTTAAAAGCCATCAGCGGATTCATTTGGGTAAACGTCCATTTTCTTGTGACATTTGTGGAAAATTATTTACACAACTAGGCCATCTTAAAACTCATCAAGGGATTCATTCTGGCGAAGGTCAGTTTTCTTGTGATGTTTGTGGAAAATCTTTTACATGGTCTGGGCAGCTAAAAATTCATCAGCGGATTCATTTGGGTGAACGCCCATTTTGTTGTGATGTTTGTGGAAAATCATTCACACAGTCTGGGAATCTTAAGCGCCACCAGCATATTCATTTGAGTTAATGCTCTTTTTCTTGTTTTATTTTTACACAATGTAGGATTCTTGAAAACTATTGCAATATACATTCATGATGGATTATGCATTGTTTAAAGTGTTGCATAAATTCTGTGAAAGGATCTAATATTATTATTTGTCATTACACACAAAACTGTATGAATCAATTATGGTTTCTTTTGAAATTTTAAAATCATTGTTGTAGCGTGACATGGCTTTTGCCTTGGCACCCACATTCCCTGCCCTTTTGTAGAATATAGATTGCTTTCCCTACTAATTTCACAAAATATTTTATGTTTTTTTTATGTGTATCTTTATAAGTATTCTTGCTTTATCTTCCTTTGTATATTTTAGAATACTCTGTATAAAATGGTAACAAAAGCTACTTAGTTATTGAGAAAATCTATTTGTGATGTACAGTTAGGAATCCTTTACTTCCTGAGGTGTTACTAAAAACATACTAATCATCTCATCAGTGTTTATTAATTGATGAAATAGAAGAAATTCTAACTGCTGTTTTGAAATAAAAATAGGTAGATTGTCTTTTTTTCTCTTTCTGTGGTTTCATTAATTTTCTCTCCACATTTTTGTAGAATGATTCCTGGTTCTGCTCAAGAGATTTCCATATCTCACTGACGCTGTTTTAGATACAAACTTGCTAAGAAACATTTCTAATAAAAATAAGCCTCATAATATTTACACTACAACACTCTTTAACATAATATTCTTAATTTTAAATAACACTTCAGTGAACAATTTAATTAATGATGCACTGAAATTCCCTTAATAGGATTAATTAAGAATCGTTTTATTACCGATGTGTTTGGTGATATGCATATAAATCGAATCAAAACTGCTCTTTTTCCACACATGAAAACAATATGATCCTTCTGCGGCATTTAGTATACTGTGTGGCATATACAAGTGAATTATATCTGGGTACCATGTTGTTAACATTTATGGCACCTTATACGCCAATCTATATTCATAGATAGATAGATAGATATGTTCACTTTGATCCCATGTGAGAATAATCTTAGGGATATGGAACAGTACATACACTTATTAGTAATGTCAATGTTACTATATAATTGATAATATTATATATTGGCAAGTTAGCTACAATCCATTAGTATAACCAATATCTCCTGTAATCTACAAATACAATCCCAGAGTTAATTAATACTGTATTATGTGGAACAGTGTATACACTTGTTACCAGCATCTAACAACCAGTTATTTTCTTACCAACCAGTTACCATGATAAGTTTCACTGTAATTAACAACTTACATGTTAATCATGTTAGTTGCTATTTATATGGAACAGTACAAACACCTCTTGACAATATCAATTATAATACCAACAACTCCTAAGCAGTCAATTACTTAAAAACCTGTAATATCATAATTTTTCACAGCAGTTTTTAGTGCATGCCATCCCTTGTTAGTTACTATATATGAGTGAAATTTTGTAAACAGTGTAATTATTTCATTTGTCAAAAGTTTCAACAGAAAGAAATACCATATATCATTTTAGTAATTGTGGACAACTTTGTCACTTTCCCCTTCCATACACCAAATATACTATTTTATCAGTCATTCTTTAGTTACCAAATTCCAAGAAGAAAATTCTTTCACAGAGTAAAACTGGGTTCTGAAGCAGAAACTCTTTCAGTTTGGATTTAAAGTAGTTGGGTTTGTGTAGATAACATTAATTTCTGTTGGTAAGACATTGAATAAGGAAGCTCCAGTAAATGTTAACCCTTTCTGTACAATTGACAGAGATTTGTAATCCTTGTGAATATTATATTTGTTCCTAGTAATGTGGCTAAGTATATCAGCATTAAGATTGAAGTGTCAGGATTTTCCACTACAAATGATAGTATGGAGTATACATACTCTGCTGGCATTGTTAGTGCATCCAGGTTTTTAAATAGATTTCTGCACGACGTCTGTGGGCTTGCTTCACAAGTAGTTCTTACAGCTGGCTTCTGCAATTTAAATACTCTCTTTGCTTTTGATGAGTTTCCCCAGAATGAGATTGCCATAAGTGAGCAGGGAATGAAAATATGCAAAATATACTAACTTTCTGGTTTCTATATTAGCTATTCTAGATATTACCCTAAGTAAAAATGTTGCAGAATTCAGTTTTTTAAGAAGTTATTGAATATGCTGTTTCCAGTTCAATTTGTTATCTATACATACACCCAGGAATTTTGTGAAACTGCTTTGATTGATTGCTTTTCCTTCTGATATCACATTATAGCTGTCCTTTGTTTTATTTTTTGTAACAAACTGAAGTAACTGTGTCTTGTTGGCATTAAACCACCTGTTAATTTTCTTTATAGCATCATTTGCTGTGTTTTTGAGGTTTTGTGCTGATGGGTCTTTCAATAATATGCTAGTATCATCTGCAAAGAGCACTATGTGTTCATTATCACCTAGTATTTGTGGGAGATCATTTATATAGATTAAGAACAGCAGAGGGCCAAGAATTGACCCCTGAGGTATACACATTTAACTGTACCCCATTCTGAGTTTATACATTTCCTGTATTAGCTTCTGTCAGTGATACACGTTGCTTTCTATTTTCCAGGTATGATTTAAACCAAAGTCCTGGTTTACCACTAACTCCATAGTGGTCTAATTTACCTAGTAGAATCTCATGATCAACACAGTCAAAAGCCTTAGCAAGATCACAGAATATACCTAGGGAATTTAATTTTTTATGCTTTGTTTCCAGTATGTTGTTTACAAAAGCAAAAATTGCTGAATCTGTTGAACACCTTGTCTAAAACCAAACTGTACTTTACTGAGTAGGTCATTCTTTTGTAGATGTGCATGCACCCTTCTGTACATTGCTTTTTCAAAGATTTTTGAAAATGCTGGTAGAAGTGAAATGGGTCTGTAATTCTCAATCTTTGAGGTATCATCCTTTTTAAAAGTGGTTTTATTATTGACGACTTGAGTGAGTCAGGAAGATACCTTATTCAAAAGAACTATTACAAATATGACTAATAACTCTACTAATGCTGGTGTTACATTGTTTCACTACATGGGTTGCAACCTCATCATAACCAAATGACTTTTTATTTTTGAGCTATTTAATAATTTTTTCTATTTCATTTTTACTGGTGGAAAATGGAAACATAGGTGCTGTTTTTGGTGACAAGGATTTAAGTATTACTATAGCATCCATATTCCAATATATTTCCTTTTATTTTTTCAGCAACTTAAGATAGTATTATTGAAA
>JARYHS010001954.1:0-30204 GCA_031002005.1 Vandiemenella viatica | reverse complement strand
AAAGAATGTACAGAAAAAGTAGGATTACAAATGTCATTGGAGAAAACTGAAAGTTCAAAGACAGAAATAACAAGTTTAAGAACAAAACACGGTAAAATCAACATGGTCCCATACTTTAAATACCTCTGAAAATTCATCGAACCGACAGGCCTTGAGAAAATCTTACAGCAAAATCGCCTCCAAAAAGTAAAAAAAGCATTAGGGTTACTTCCAAACTAAGAATAGGAACAAAGTAAACTTTAAAATATTTGTTAGACTCACGGATCTCTATGCATTAAAAAATTCCATCATATAGCCTCATCCAGAGCAAAGCAATTAACCTGCAAACATACGTCAATTGTCATCGGACAAATACGATGGAATTCAGCAACATTAGACTTTTCTTACGATCTAGGAGTGAAACCAAATATGTGTACCAAATTACCTGTTTCTAGGACGACAGGAAGTACATTGGAATTTTGATGTCAGGGTGTCATGGTCGTTTAAAAAATTTTGATCCAAAGTAGGAGAATAACGAAGTAAAACTTAACACATTAGTTAAAATTAGTAAGCTCCATCTATATTGAAAATTTGAGGCACATGAAGTTATTAGAGTAGAAAGCGGTTTCACGTGTGTTGTAGATATGGAGTAGATACTTGGAAATGTATTATTTTCACCCGTTTCTTATAATCTGGGAGTAAAACGTTATTAGCCTATCTGTGTACCAAATTTCAGGTTTCTACGTCTACGTGAAGTACCTTAGAGTTATGATGATCATCAGTGAATGAGTGTATAAAAAAAGGTGAAATTTGTATATAATATCCAATCTAAGATCAGAAACGAAACAAGATTAGCATGCTTAGTATGCCTAGTTTGTTAAGATTGCTGACGTCTATGTGTAATTCGGGGCATGTGACATCAATAAGACATAAGAAATAAGGCTAAAAAAAAAAAAAAAGGCCGCAATCGTTTCGTAGTTTTCACAGATGGTGAGCCGTTGCGATATTAGCAACTTTAATTTTCTAATCCAAAGACATTTTGTCTAGGTATCTCCTTTTTTTTCTGGTTCATGTTCATCTGATGCGCTATGGTTTTTGAGTTTTTCAAAAGGTTCCTCGTCACTGTTTTCATTTTCCTGAGCAAGTTCTTAATCAGTCACAAGTATTTGTTCAGCCAGCATGTCCATAGTACTCGTACTTTTGTAAATTTCTTCACCCATCAACATTGATTCATATAATCAAATTGTATTTAAGAAGCAGTCTTTATAATAAACAACCTCATATTTTAACTTCAAGTTCAACATTTCACTGTATAATGAATCTTCACTGATTTCATCTGCAGCTTCTGATACTTTCGCGATTTCTTAATAAACATTTTCGATCCACAATATTCAAAAAATCGGATAATATTTCACAGTGCAGAACGCTCGAATCTTTGTGATAGTGAAGAATTCTTTAATTCACATTTTAAGTAGCTGTAACAGTCATTTCATAAATAAAAAATTAATTATGGTTTAATTGACAATATTTTAGATCATAACTTTATTTAAAAGTTGTATAATCTTTAAAACGTTACCCGAGGTAGCATCGAACCCGGCTCGTCCGCGTGGTAAGCGAGTTCGCTACTGCTTCAGCCTCGTAGATTGTGTAAATATCGTTCAGTATATGAACTGCGTCATTTTTCTCGGAATCTTTTGGCTAGTGCGCTTTACTTATTTACTACTAACCCGGGAAGTCTTATCCCCAACTGAATTTCCGAGACCGTAGGTCCCCTCGTTAGTACTATAAATTTGAACAACTTTGGTCAAGAAGCACGTGGTAGGACCAACGAGCCTTCATTGGCCGTTGTCTATGCCTTTGCTGCCTTTCCGTCTCCAATTATGCTCCTACTGGATTCACGTAAAAGATATCACAACACAGTTTCATTAAATTTTTTAAAAAAAATCCTAGCAGTTTGAAGTATACTTTCAATTAAATAAAGCTAAAATATAATTACGTTGCTGGCAAAAACATACGATTAACAGTTACTTTATAATTTAAACTTGGTTTCATCGCTTCACCAATAAACATGGATTATGCGGATGAAGTCACTGTCAAAAACTAATAATTTACATAAATATTTGCGCTCTGTTCCGAGTTTCCCATCCCCTCTTAGCTCAATGTTAACTACAACAACGTTATCTCTCTTTGATAAAGGTTTCTGTTACTTTGTGCTACTTTACTCACGCTGTCAGGCTTGCTTCTGCAATCTGTAATAATTTTACTTTTTAAGCGATGGAATTTTCTTATTTTTTAAAATTTTTGTTACATTTTTGTATATAGTTTTGTTTTTATTTATGGTGCTCTTTATTACCATTTAAGTTTTTTTATGTATTCCTGATTGCCTTGCAAATATTTGCATCATTTCTTCACTTTCAATAACTCTTAATTAAAAGGCAGATAAATTACCAGCTGAAGAAAATAAGCTATAAAAAATACGTTCAATGGCAATTAAACAAGGATTAGGAGTGAAATATTAAGGGAATTCTTTCACAGTTGTCTGACCAAATGCGTTATGAAGACGTAACAGTCTGCAATAATGGAAAGTTTCGAAGGTTGGATTATGGAACCCTCAGTGACAGCTGACTGTTGCAGGTAGCGGCAGTCCCACGCATTGTGCTTGCGTAGCTAGACCCCTGTTGTAATAATATTGTCACTCATTGTCGGTATTGATGTTTAAAAATCGATTTGGTGCAACGGATTGGAGACTGGAATAACTGATACCTCAACCTTTTCACAGCTAACCCTGTCTAAACGAATTCGGTCTCTGAAAGGAGACCTCCGTTTTAAAATTAAACAGGTTGCAGTTATCGTTTTTGCGATGTTTGGGGGTAGGCTAAGATTCAATTTGAGTGAAGGATATTTTTCAGTCCTACTTTTTATAGTGATACAATACTGGTTACCAAAGAAGTTTGCATATTATTGGAGAATATACACGATTTAAAAAAAAAAAAAAATATCTTGTTGAAAATGAAGTTTGTGGAAGAGGTTTATAGAAAGACGAGACAGGCAAGTAACTAATGTTTTGAGACATACCGGATTGTTTAATTTATCAGATAATTGAGGACTTACGGTGTAAGGGGTACGTTGAGATGAAGATGTTAGCGCAATTTAGGAAGGGATGGTGGATTAAATCAAAACAGCTGAAAGACTAATGACTAGAAACCGAATTATATACATTTGCATGTTTGCATATGCATTTGCTTATTAAGAGCATTTTCACCCTTTGTTGCATGTTTTCGTTACATTTAAAATATTTTCGGTTGTGGACCTAGTTAATAAATAAAGTCTTACGTTTCTCTTCACAAACTTACAAATCCTGCCTTCAAGGATTTTATGCAAAAATATTGCTTGATTCAAAATAAAACACATGAATCAACATTTCGTAAAAATTACATAGGCCCCTACCTGCAATTCAAAATAAAACACATGAATCAACATTTCGTAAAAATTACATAGGCCCCTACCTGCAATTTACCTCCATGTTCCTGAAGAAATACACAGTGAACTCACGAATATTATTATCAGGAACAACATTACTGGGATTTCAGCTAACTAAACTAACGACGATTTGGGAGAGACTAAACTAGCCTTTTCCAACCAAATGTCAACCTCTCCTGCAAGTGATGCACCCTGATTGCATGGAAGAGTCTCTGGCGACAGAGATATTCCCAGTGTAAGGATTCACCCACTGCTTGTCAACGGCCTCGAAAACGAGGGCGGAAGAGCGAGGAGCGGTTCAGGGCACCCTCTTGCCCTTGGGGTAGGAAACGGCCCCTAAAGGCGGATGAATCAGAAATGATCAACGGCATGGGGATGCAGAAGGCAACGGGAAACCTCTGTATTAAAGACTCTAAGAGTATCCCGAGGACATGTAACTCAATCAAATTACATGACGACTTCTTCCTAGGTAAAATATTCCGGCGGTAAAATAGTGGGGACTGCTCAGAGAGTAGTCATCAGAATGGATAGAAACATTCTACGAGTCGGAGCGTGGAATGTTAGAAGTCTGAATAGGGCAGGTAGGTTAGAAACCTTAAAAAGGGAGATGGAACAACTTAAGTTAGATGTTGTTGGGATTAGTGAGATTAAATGGAAGGACGCACAGGATTTCTGGTCTGGCGAACTTAGGATAATTAGCACACAAGATGTCAGTGGAGTCACTGATGTAGGATTTGTAACGAATAACAAAGTAGGGAAGCGGGTGAGTTATTATGAACAGTTTAGTCATAGGATTACTGACCAGAATAATATACAGAAGAATGGAAAGGGTAGCAGAAGACATAGTAGGTGAAGATCAGTTTGGGTTTAGAAAAAATCGCGGTACAAGGGAAGCAAATCTGTCTTTAAGATTAATACTTGAAGGGTGGATACTTTTATGGCGTTTGTTGATTTAGAAAAAGCTTTTCATAATGTTAGGTGGGACAAGATGTTCAAAATTTTAAAGAAGTCAGGTCTAAAATATCGGGATAGAAGAATATTTTATAAACTATATAAGAATCAAGTGGCTATAATACAATAAAATCAAGAGAGACATGCATCAATTAAAAAGGGTGTGGGACAAGGTTGTAGTCTATGTAGAAGAAGCGATAAAAAAATTCAAAGAAAAATTTCCATGTGGCATAAGTGTTCAGGGAGCAAAAATCTATATGTTACGATTTGCTGATGACATTGTCTTGCTAGCACAACAGGCTGAGGATATCGAGAAGTTACTGAATGGCATGAAAAAAATACTGAAGAAAGATTTTGGACCGAGTATAAATCAAAGCAAGACAAAGGTGATGAAATGTAGCAGAAATGATACCAATTACAGTGGATTAAATATAGAAATAGGATCGGATGCAATAGAAGAAATAAGTGAATTCTGTTATTTGGGAAGCAAAATTACAACCGATGGCCGAAGCAGGAATGATGCTAAAAGCAGAATAGCACTAGCAAAAAGAGTTTTCATTTAAAAGAGAAATCTTTCAGTTTCAAATATTGATCTAGGAATTAGAAAGAACTTCTTAAAACTCTATGTGTGGAGCACAGTACTTTATGGTTAGCGAATCATACCGAAAGTAAAGAAAATTGAAGCATTTGAAATGTGGTGCTACAGAAGAATGCTGAAAATTAAGTGGACAAACAAAGTACGAAATGAACGAGTTTTGGAAATGATGGGTGAGAAAAGAAGTTTGCAGAAGAAGCTTACAGAAATAAGAGACAGGCTGGTAGGTCATATTTTGAGACATGCTGGATTGGTTAATTTGCTGGTGGAGGGAACAGTCGAAGGTAAGAATTGTAGAGGAAGACAGAGATTAGAATATATGAAACAGATAATTGATGACGTGGGCTGTAAGGGGTATGTAGAAATGAAGAGGTTACCACAGGATAGGAAAGGATGGAGGATTGCATCAAACCAGTCGAAAGACTGACGACAAAAAAAAAAAAAACAACATTTCTGTTGTTCAAGGGCAAGCTGACTCGAGAACATACAATAAGAATCGACGGTAAAGCATTTCGTAAAAACCCAGTGTGCAGGTACTTAGGCATTCAATTGGGTGAACGTTTAAACTTAGAAAGCCCACTTACAATAGCACAAGCCGTGGTGGTCATGAATAAAATCATGAATAATGGCCAACGAAAATTTACTGTTCCAGTCCAAACAATAAGACTATACCATGACGAAATTTTATCCTCTTTAGTGGGCCACTCAGCAAGTGTGTGGGAAAAGCATCTAATAAAAATAAAACTATAACAGCGAGTCAGACGTGTCCACCAAGGAATACTTTTAAGATTGACAGGAGCATACAGAACCGTGGCAACAAATTCATTAACCGTTGCCATTGGTGTATGGCCATTGGACCATGAAGTAATGAAACGGGGTGCCATATACTGGCTCAGAAAAGGGAAACAAGATAAGGTAGCAGAAACTGTAGGCAGCGAAACAACGTCGGAGATGCACATTCGGAAGCTTCTATTGGCAGAATGACAACAAGAATGGAACAATAGTGAATCAGGTAGAAGAGCATATGATATGTTCCCATCTATAGAGGAGAGGTTAAGTTGAAGTACCTTCAACCCTCTCCCGGATTGGTACACTACATTACAGGTCACGGGCCATACAATAGCTGGCTTCGAAATCGAAACATTATGGATTGAAGCAGGTGCGAACGTGGTGAAGAGAGTACGCCGGAGCACGTGGTATGGGAGTGTGAAACAACAGCCAGTTTGAGAGAACACCAACAAGCTCGGCTGCAAGGGAGGAGAATATTCGACATGCTATGTGACGAAAGTTAGTGGCATTTGCTGGACGAGGAAGCTGATCTAGCCTCAAAATTTTGGAAGGAGAAATTTATAGAAAGGAAAACTGCCGACCGAAATCAAAGGCCACACATAGCAGAAGAGAAGAAGTAGTGGAAGCTAATTCCAGAAACAACTGCAGAGGGAACAATGATGCTGGATGTCTGGCTTTCACAACACCGGATTGACGGAAGATATCCTACGACAATGAGAAACATCAACCGTCGGAAGACCTTCAGTGTGCTCCAGAGAGGTCGTCTTCTGAGCGACAGCTGGGGACGTCTTGGTATTCCAGGAGGTCAACTCTTGATGGCCTGGGTGGCTGACTTCGCTGCCGGTTCCAGGAGACTCTATCTATGCAGCGCAATCAACAACACCAAGAAAAAATTATCATTAGTAAAACCAAAGTGCAACTGTGAAAATTGGTGGAGGTAATAGTAGCATTTGTAGTACTAGTGGTATTAGTAGTAGCTTAGTAGTAGTACTGGAAGTGAATAAACTGAAACAATCTAGTATGAGAGAAAAATTTGCAGAAATGGTAGACTTAGGCTAAGAAGTAACTCTGAAAGGAACTCAACCGAGGACGAATGGAATGCATTAAAGACCGAAATAATGAAAGCTGGTAAAGAAGCATTAGGCGTTAGGGAACAAGCCGCCAGAAAACCTTGGATCACAGAAGACATTTTGGAATTGATGGATCAGAGGAGAACGTACTAAAATGCTCAGGATGAAGCAGTAAGAGAGCAATACAGACAGTTTATAAATCAAATAAACAGGAAATGCAAAAAAGCAAAAGAAAAATGGCAACAAGAAAAGTGTGAAGAAGTAGAAAAGGAAATGGTCGTAGGTAAAGTAGATGTTGCATATAGGAACATCAAACAGAATTTTGGAGAAAGGAAGAAAAGAGGTGTGAACATTAAAGCTGCCGATGGGAAACCTCTTTTAAGTTCAGACGCTAGAGCTAACCGATGGACAGGGCCGGCGTTAGGGGGGGGGGGGGGTAAGCGGGTCAAATGTAAATTGGCCAAGGGCCCCCAACTGGTTACGTGACTGCTAAGAATGCTTACCCCGGGCCCCAAAATCCTAGCCCCGGCCCTGCCGATGGAAGGAATACATTGAGAAACTGTATGTTAGGGACGACTTGAACAATAGCGTAATGGAAAAGGAAGGCGATGACAACATAGATGACTTAGGAGATCCTGTTTTGAGGAGAGAATGTAATTGAGCTCTGAATGACTTGAAAGCAAATAAGGCAGTTGGAATTGATGAGATCTCTACAGAACTTCTTATATCCCTAGGAGAAGAAGGAAACGAAAGATTATTCAAGCTGATATCAAAAAGTTATGAAACAGCAGAAGTTCCAACTGATTTAAATAAAAAAAATCATCTTCACACTTCCGAAGTAAGTACAAGCCGACAAATGTGAGAATTATCGCACCATTAGTCTAACATCACATGCTTCGAAATTACTGACCAGAATAGTATACAGAAGAATGGAAAAGATAGTAGAAGACATAGTAGGTGAAGATCAGTTTGGGTTTAGGAAAAATCGCGGGACAAGGGAAACAATTCTGTCTTTAATATTAATACTTGAAGGGAGCATCGAGAAAAACAAAGATGCTTTTATGGCATTTGTTAATTTAGAAAAAGCTTTTGATAATTTTAGGTTGGACAAAATGTTCATAATTTTAAAGAAGTCAGTTCTAAAGTATCGAGATAGAAGAATACTCTATAAACTATATAAGAATCAAGTGGCTGTAATAAAAGTAGAAAATCATGAGAGACAAGCATCAGTTGAAAAGGGCGTGAGACTAGGTTGTAGTCTATCCCCGTTAATATTCAACTGTATGTAGAGGAAGCAATGAAGAAAGTAAAAGAAAAATTTCCATGTGGCATAAATGTTCAGGGAGAAAAAATTAGTATGCTACGATTTGCTGATGACATTATCTTGTTAGCAGAAAGGAATGAAGACATTGTGAAATTACTGAATGGCATGAACAAAATACTGAAGGAAGATTTTGGACTAAATATAAATCAAAGAAAGACTAAAGTGATGAAATGTAGTAGAAATGGTACCAATACTGGTAGATTAAATATAAAAATAGGATCGGATGCAGTTGGAGAAGTAAGTGAATTCTGTTACTTGGGAAGCAAAATTACAACCGATGGCCGAAGCAGGAATGATGTTAAAAGCAGAATAGCACTAGCAAAAAGAGCCTTCATGAAAAAGAGAAATCTTTTAGTTCCAAATATTGATCTAGGAATTAGAAAAAACTTTTTAAAACTCTATGTGCTGAGCACTTTACGGTAGCGAAACATGGACTTTGGGAATACCGGAAAGAAGTAAAATTGAAGCATTTGAAATGTGGTGCTACAGAAGAATGCTGAAAATTAAGTGGACTGACAAAGTAAGAAATGAACGAGCTTTGGAAATGATGGGTGAGGAAAGAAGTTTGTAAAAGAAGCTTACAGGAAGAAGAGACAGGCTGGTAGGTCATATTTCGAGACATGCTGGATTAGTTAATTTGCTGGTGGAGGGAACAGTTGAAGGTAAGAACTGTAGAGGAAGACAGAGATTAGAATATATGAAGCATAAAATTGAGGACGTGGGTTGTAGCGGATATGTAGAGATGAAGAGGTTAGGATTAGAAAGTCCGATGATAGCAAAAAAAAAAGAGAAAAAAAAGTAGTATCTAAATAGTATTGTTAGTAGAATTGTTAGGAACAATAGCAGCAGTAGTAGATGTAGTAGTGGTGGTGGTGTCCACTCTGTTTAATATCAGTAGAAGTAATAGAGATACTAATTTTATTGCCTTCATTGTTTATAAAGTGAACACGTTAGATATATAAGATGTATATATATATACATGTAAAATAATGGAAATAAGGGTCCAGATTAGATACTAGGTTCTGGGATATGTTATATATGGGAAAATAAATAAATATGATAGCTTGCCAGTACAAGGAAACATTTAGCAATTCTAGTATTAGCATCATAGGTATGATTAGCATTCATTTTTCCCACATACCTGCGAGTCTTAAAAATCTTGAAACTCAAGGTTGCTGAATGTATTCAGTTAATGAGTAAAATGCGCAATGTGAGAGGGATTCCTGTGTAAACTTAAAGTGAAGTTTGAACATATTTTGAACAATAACCCAGCCTTTGAACCTTTGTGTTAAATTGATAGTTTTATTAATAGGATGGATGAACTTTTTCCAGAAACAATAACTGCTAATACAACATCCAAACACAAATACTGCCCAGTTACATCTGTGAATTCCATTTCCAATCTTACTTTTGAATATTTGAAACAGAACCCGATTGTTTACGTTTACAAAAAAGTTAAATAATTGTTAATTATCGAATTTATAAATATATTATTCAACTACTTACTAATTGCATGCTGATTTTGAAATAAAAAATGACTATTTTTATATTATATAACGTTGCATATTTTGACACTTTTTGATACTATACATGCATATTTTAATCATTTTTTGTCCATATTTCTAGCTTTTTTTGTTGCATATAATCCGGTCCCTGGTAATGATTATTAAGTGCTAAAATAATGTATTTGCCTTTATTAGATGAAACTCGGGAAAAGCCGATTCCAAAATAATTTGAAATATAATACTATTTGCGCTGTTATTGACCACGCAATCAGTATCAAGTTGTTCTTCCAAATATATTGATGTCGATGGCTGTTGCTGTGAAAGACAGGACTTAACTCCTCACTAACCGTAGAAACCAGACTCATTGCCCGCAATGCCCTGTCGATATCGATAATGTTGGTTGAAGGACTATAGTTCCAGCATTAATATTAGTGTTTCTTAAGGCATATTAATTTTTCATCTCATTATTCAAAGTTTCTTGTTACAGTAAAATTCAAGTCTAGATACAATTAAAGTGAATGTAAGTTTTAAAAACTATTTAAACGGGAAAATTACCACTCATGACCTAAAAATAAATTAATACAGATAAAGGATTATCTTGCCTATCCGATGCTTATCAGGTTATGAATATCAAAGATAATTATTACATACACACCTTGTACTCTGTCGTGTTCCTTATATGAGTACTGGCCTGTTTGAACAAATTGGAGGTGTCTTCACAGAACTTCGTAGTTTTAAAACATTCCTTGCATATTGCCATACTTTCGTTCACTTTACTGAAATATGTCCATGCTTTAGATTTTGGTGGGGCCATAATGATGTCAGAAACCAGTACAAGCTAACAAGAAGCACGCACTACACAGTTTAACAACAGTGACAAACACCACTGAAGTGCAGCGGCTTGGATGCTCAGTAGTTAAAGCGTCTGACGGGAGATCGGAAGGTCTCCCGGTTCGAATCCCTGTCTCGGCGGGGATTTTGAAAGGTCGTTAACCTGGCACAGCTTGGTGTTTACTGTGAAATGGGTAGAACGTTTCCGTGGTGCGGATTCTACGTTTAACTGTAGGCTCCCTGTACATGGTAGGGTTACCGCGTTAGGTTAATGCAGCCCCGACAAGAGGGCGCATGCGCGGCAAATGGGAAAACTCCTGTCACCTGGCGGCCGGACCCACCGGGGATTTCCCAGCCGACAATAGCATACGCATTTTTTTAAAAAATTTAACCATTATGTCTGGCGGCCTCGCGATGGTCGAGTGTGAGAGATGAGTGGTGGCGGGTAGGAATACGGCAAAGCATTTTTCAAAAAATAGTTTCGTTAACGTAATTAAAACAAAAGAGACTTTGTAAGATCGATGTTTTTCACGGCCCTGAGGCTGAGATAGACGCCTTCGAGACGTCCCACAAGTAACATTTTTACGCGGCTGGAAGCCCGGGAAGAGATTATTTAAAACAGACTTTATCAGAATGAAGTACGGACGTAGAACAAAGGCTTTGAGATTGTATAGTTTGTGGCAGTTGTCTATTCTAAGAGATATCTTGTTTGATTTTCAATGCCACCAATTTTACGTCAGAGGGAAATTAATCTGGCAGTCGCGGCTGAGTGGCGCAGCAAGGATGATGCGTTCAGGATTTAACAGCGGATGCGTTTCGAAATTTTTGCTTCGATACAAGTACTTTTCTTTCGATGCCGAAGTGATTTCCATACGAAAAGTGCTCGTGTCGTGACTGGAGCCGCGCTCGCCACATTCCACGTTGCGCCTGCCGTGCCCGAGAGCATTCCAGGGGCTCTCCATCGTGTTTGCTGTTTGTTCGGCGCTCTCTGCGGAATGCGGACGAACGTCACCCGTCCATCAGTTGGGTCCCTGGGTCCTCGTCGCAGCGGCAATGATCGCGCATTAAGTAGGTTGAGGTATTTCTCGAGTGCCTCGACCACATTACCGGTTATAACCAGCAGTTCTTCATTCTGACCACAGTTTTATCCCCGACTTTCAAGAGTTCAACCAACAGAAGTATAAAGGCAAAGTGAGTGAAGCCATTCAGTTAAAGATATTATTGCCTTAATCGTTTAAGATGGTAAAAGTGTATTTAATATGATGCAAAACCCTGTTGTCTAACGAACACAGTACGAGGTTTGTTCAAAAAGTAAGGTGAATTTTTATTATTATCGAAAAATATTTATTTAATCATCAATATTTATGCTTCCCCTTCAAAATAATTCACCTCAGATATAATAAGTTTTTTTCCAGTCCTCGAAGCACTTCTGATAAGCATTATTGGTATACCCTTGAGCTCTTTCAGCTATGTAGTCTTTTCCTCCTTAATCGTTGCAAATATTCGTCCTTTCATTGGTCTCTTCGGTTTTGGGAACAAGAAAAAGTCGCAGGGGGCCAAATCCAGTGAATATGGTGGCTGAAGCAAGATTCTGGTGTTGTTTTTGGCCAAAAATCACTCACAAGCAACGATGGGTGAGCAGGTGCATTGTCGTTGTGCAAAAGCCATGAATTCTTTTCCCACAAACCCGAATGTTTTTTTCGTATTGCTTCTCGCAAATGGCACATAACTTCAAGGTAATATTGACCGTGATGGAGATTCGACGATTCTGCAACACTATTTTCTTCACTTCTTCAACGTACTCATTAGTTGTTGACGTGCTGGGGCGTCCAGAACAAAGTTCGTCATTAACATCTTCTCGGCCATCTTGGATAATCTTGTACCACTTATAAACGTTTTTTTTTTACTCAAAGTAGATTCACCGTATGCCACTATAAACATTTCAAATATTTTGGAGTATTTAATTTGATTTTTACACAAAATTCGTTGCCAAACCTTTGATCCATTTATTTTTCGACAGCAGAAAATCGCCGAACACACGAAACACTTCTCACAAACTATGTAAAGAATGCTACTGTGAAACTCTGAATGTATGTGCAGGTAGAGTGTACCAAAATAAGAAAAAAAAAAAAAAAAACGAAAATCGACTGTGTGAATCCGGCGAAAATAAAAAATACAACTTTTTGAACAAACCTCGTACGGTACTTCTTTGCTATTTGGGAGGGGGGGGAGGGAGGGGTGACCTTTATAGCTCGTGAACGTCGAGGTTATTAGAGCCAGGAGACGGCTGTCGATACGGGAAGGAAACTGATAATTCAAAAATTTGATTTTACGTTTTCGGTCGATCTTTATTCCTCGACGTATAGTAACGCTTAATTCACGCTTTCTGGTTCCACGTTTGTCTCTCGGTGCGTTCCTTGCAGACGGATATTTGTTCGTGTTGCGCATTTAATAATACGGAATTATTACATGTACATACTATTATTTTATGATCCTATCAAAATTTGAGTTTGTTTATAAACTTCAAGGTCCTTATCTTGTCCATTTTATTCCAGAACTTTTTCCTCAGGATGTAGGGGCAATTTAAGAAGTGTACAGGAATCTCTTTTCTAATAATTAATGATCAGTGGTTTTCCTTGATGGCGAAATTGTTCCATAGAAGCGGATCAAGTGCAGCTTCTAATTATACTTTCGACAGAAAAGCTCCTACACCAAACAGTAGAGACCAGGCATTTTCATGAATTACATCTATCAAGTTACACATATCATTTACTACGATCGTACACCAAAACCGAACTTCTTTAAAAACTTATCATTGACATAATAATTAGGTAATCTATGCAAAACTATTTTCCTACTTAGCCTCCACTATTCCCTGCATATACACTGACAGAAATTAAATAGTGGAACACCCAGAAGGTATGGTGGAATTTTAAGAAACTTTGCAGATGTATCCAGCGTCGTGCCCAGAAGAAATGATAAAAAATTGAAATGGACCAGGTTAAGTTTATTACGTTAGACACAGTTGTCAGTAAGAAGTGCGCCCTCCTTGAGCACCAATACATTCGTGGATCTTTGCAGACATTCAATCAATAAGTGTTCGGATGTCTTCTTGGGGTATTATCTCTATGTCTGCATGTCTTGTACAGTCAGTTGTCGCACAGTTTGTGTTGGTGACCACGTGATCTAATGTGTCTGCCCCTGGTATCCCAGACATGCTCTATTGGGGGCAAATCTGGGGACCATGCGTTCCAAAATGTGATCGTTACCCCTTACAAGGCTTGTGTTGTGATGGACACATTGTGGGGACGGAAATTATACTGTTAGAACATGCGATTTGTATGGTGCACATGAAAGCTGCCACAGTGGGGTGCTGCTCTCCGTCCTCATAGTGGTAGGCTGTCACTGTGCCTTCAACAACAATCGACTCCGTCCTGCTGTCGAAACTGACTTCCCCTAAGCATTACACTAGTGGCTGGACCTCTGTGACGTTCTGAAATCACAGCTGGGTAAGCCATTTTTTCATTACGCCTGCCTATATATTGTCTATCAACACTTTGCCAACGAAAGAATCGAGACTCGTTTCTAAACACAAATGTACGCCAATCATGTGTCAATTTGCGTTTTGCATCTAACCGGGTTAGATAACCATGTCCTACTAAATGCACAATAGGGGAAAAATCCAAAAGTGGCCACTGTGGTCCTAGCAGTATTGCTTACGAAACACTAGCGTTACATGGAGTCAGGTAATTACTGACACTAGAGCTCCATGTTGAACACACCAGCTGCAATCCTTCTGGTCTAAGGAACTGCTTAGCCATTCCTGAACTTGTAAGTGTACTCGCATGCTGCAGATGCTGGTGAGAGGGACGCAAGCTGGAATGAAGCAGTGTTCGTATGGGTTGCGGGTTTTTTACTACACGATTTTCGTCCAATTAATATTTTCGTAGACGGCAACGGTAAACTTCTCTCCTGATGTTATTAAGTCTTCTTTGTGTTCGTTGGGATGTACGAAGTCCTCGCTTTGTTATGCATTATTGAAGATCCCAGCAAGAACTTCAAGTCTTTTTTTTCCCTTTTGTTGAAAAGGGCGCTCGTAGTATCACACCAATGAATGCATGGCAAAAGAGTGCAGTGTTCTTCATGCCTGCGATAGATTTGCTGACGCTAGCCATGTTAAAGACCCTACCGGTGGTTTTGTTGTGGCAGAGTGAAAGACGTTTATCCGACTGTCAGCACTAGCTCTTGCTATCAGTCTTATCTGATAATTAGTATCAATTTAGATGACCGCTACCTCTTGATCCTTGTCGGGTTCCAATGCAAATGTTGCAATGCTGACATCAGAGACTTCTTTGCACTGAATGGCTACGATGACCTGCAGTCTGGATTCGTTCACAAGTAATCTGACAAGCTGACTTTTGTTACGACTGTTTTTCAAAAAACTTAGGTTGATGTGACGTGACCACCGTGTTGTGCTGAACGAAAACGTATGCAGAAGTTTCTCCTCTGGCTCGTAGAAGACGCTCGTCCCCTTTTGATGTCATGTCTTCGTATCCATCGGACACGATGATGACCGATGAAACCACGAAACATTCATATAATTCGCACAGCTGACGAAATGTTACTGGCCTGGGCCACTCCATAGCGTTCAGGAGTTACAATTATTCCTCACTGGACCTATTACTTGCAGAGTAACATGAAGGAAAAATTTCCGTTAAGGAAGTCACCGAATTAACAGCTTAGCTTTAGTGCCAATAGTTACCTGACTCCCACATATTCCGAATCATCTCCTTAACTTGAGGTCCTGGAATAGCATGAGCATTGTCGGAAATAAGTGTGAATAGATGCGTTCTGGGATGGAGTGTTCGCTAATGTGTGGGCATTGCAGAAGATCTGCATTTGTTAATGTCGTGTATAATGATGTATAATGATGTGGACGGTGATGAAGCTGAACATTAAATTTCGTCTCGATAACTGTGATAGTTTTTCAGCAAACGTGGGTTAATTATAAAATAAGTCATGTATCGTACCTAGCTCATGATAAAATGTGAGTATGGTTTTACTTTTATACAATAATTATATCAAAAACTACACTTTCATTCAATGGTTAACCTCTTCAAATTATATAAAGTGCAATGAAATGATACTAAGGTTGATAGTTTAAGTGCTACAAGACGTTCATACTGATTATAACATTTAAACCTTACATACCCCCTTTTAACCTGAAAAACATATTTAATTTAATTTAATTTAATTGCAATGGAGCACACGCTCCGGTGGCAATTTCCCTACACACCCAACTTCCCCCTATCCTGCACCCACCTACATTTGCCCTCCACAAATTTTAACTTTAAATTCTTTTAACGTTTTCGGTAAGTTATTCATCATTTCCCTTGGTAACTCATTCCAATCTCTGAAACCCTCACCTAAAAAATAAAATCTTCCCACACTCTTGTGCCTGAAATCGAGTGCCAGCTTGTGGTCATGGTCATCTTTTCCCTTCCATGAACTACTTTTCATACCTATTGCAATATCTTTCCATGCCTCAGACAACGAGGACACCTCAGAGGTAGGACTTTTCAGGACTTTTTCCATTTACATTATTTATTTCTGAAGTACTACCATGCTCATATGTATCTGAATGATCTGAATTGTACCATCGCTAAATTTCCTCCTGGGGATTATTCAACTCTTTATATACAACTGTTAAGACAGTTGGTATAGCGACGCGACTATCAAAAATTGTCACATACTCGACTCCCCCCCCCTCCCCCCCAAAAAAGTGTTTCAGTTTATTCGCTTTATAAATTTTATTAGTGATTGCGTTAAGGCATATTACACAGTCATGAAATGAGTTCATTTGTAATTTTTTACATATATTTGAGAGTTGTTTAGTGTCAATACGTAGTAAAAAAGTCACCACATTAAAGAAAACTGTTAATTTTGAACAATAGGTAGGGCACAAAACAATTTAAGTGTTACATTGGTCTTCAACAAAATAAAATAACAAGAAAGTTAATACAAAACGCGGTGTTTGCACCAGATTAAAACTTTTGGAAACCATACCGAGTCATCAGAAGCCACTGTCTGCTATGTAGCACATAAACACATTTACAAAATTAATTACTTTAGCATTAATTTTACGAATCTGCTTGCACTAACGTTCTGTTATCTGATTCTACTCAAAAGTCTGTTTTTAAAGATATAAAATGTAAAAAAACCCAGGAAAAACAGAAAAAGGTTATAAAATCAATGTTGTTGGTAGCATGAGACGGAGTCAATCAGGTATGCGTTGGTAAAAAAAATTTAAAGATACTTTGTATATATATTTTAGCGTAAAAAAAACGGATTTTCTTTCTCAGCAACAAAGAAAAGCTCCTTAAAATACTGAAGATTCCTGCTTTCTATTTTTAAAAAAAGTAGTTATAAAAAAGAAATTTCGAGGAAAAAAACCTGTATCCCTGACAAAAAGATAAAAAAATCTAAACATCAATAGTGGATGTCAGAAGTTCATTCTACCACGCAATTTAATGATGTACAGTCGGGGACAGAATTCGCGAGACCCTTCGCCTTTCGATTATGCTTCGTTCTAGACACGAATACCGCATGGGACAGCATAACTGGTAGGTGGTACACTAAATTCATGATGAAATAGACCTCTCATACCCAGCACTTTACTCAAGACTAAAAAACTGAGCCCGCGCGGCAAGATACTCGCAGACGCTCAGAGGCAAAGTTCGGAGTTCTACAGTAAAAATAATCACGAATATCACCATTTTAGTCACAATAATTATTGAAATAACCAAATCGATTGATCATAGAGAGATGATAACACTTTTTCGTAATTTTGATAACCATTGTGTATTTTTTTCCCCTCGAATAACAGTTAACAATTCGTTAGCAAACGCAATTATATGGTGAATATCGAAAAAAAATCGCTAAATTACGCACGGAAAACCAATAAGAGAGTTTGAATGGACTTAGTTACACTTCCTAGAGCTGCAGCGTTATAGAACTGTGTGTGACAAAAATACGCAAAGGTTAAGGGTTAGTAGAAAGAGCATTTACCAAAGAACTCTAATGGTAAACTATGTCACGAAATATAAATAAACTATTTCTAGATGATTAAATGATGCGGAATATTAACACCTGAATTTTGTTTTCATCATACCATATTTAGAAGGTAAGCTAAATTTGAACGCAGTAGCAACAGTTTTAGTAGTCAAAATAATAATTAAGAACAACAAATAAATAAATAAATCCGCCTGCAATGTGAATTAGCGGATCCACATTTTAAATCTGGAAGATGGAAGTAGGAAAACTTTCATATCTCTCTTTGTTTCTAACTAACACTGATGATTCTATAAAATTTTCTGCCAAGCTTTACTTCCTGCCTTCCAAGCCCGATGGGTTATAGGTAACACTGTTGCGAATTCAAATCCCGTTGGGCATCCAATTTCAGTATTCCATGATGTTCGTAAATCTCTCCAGCTGAACTCCAGAAAAGTTCCTAAATTCTTACCCAATCCTAGTTTCCAACACCATCAGCATTCATATCACATTGGCGTCGAAGATATGAAGAAGACGGGAAAAAAAGAACGTGGTAGGTATGTGGTATCACTCTAATCCGGCTTTCGGGAGGACTTGGGTTCGAAACCGAATCTACCTATCCAGGTAAGCGTTTTAGATAGTTTCCCCAAAATCACTCCAGGCGAATGCCGGGATTGTTCCTTCAAAAGGCCATGGCCGAATTCCTCTCCATTACTTGGCCCCAGACCTCAATTAGATGTGAAGCTAGTAGCAAAAAATAATTTCTCAAATAAAAATAATTACATCTCTGTGGTGTGTTTTGGAGCTTTTCCTTGTTGGATTTATCTTATTCAACGGCCGAGCATGGTAGCGAAGGGAATAGAGTGCTATTTTCACATGTGGAGAGTCTCTAGTTCGGTGGTGTTTTAGGGCTGGTCGACGTCGAAATCATTATAGGGGAAAAAGGACTGGGGGCATGTTTCTGGAAGGAATTCAGCCATGGGCATACCAGAGATTCCTCCCAGCACTCTAGGAGTGATTTCGATTAATCTTGCAATATCTAAATAGGGATTCAACCCCTGTTCTTCCGAATGGGATGGCTTGAGCGGTTACCGGGACTCTTGGTCACTGGTGCGATTATGGCCAGGGGCATGGGTGTTGTATGTCTTGTGTCGTCTTTCAATTGAATGAGCAAAAAGCATTTGGAAATACATCAGTACACAGGATAAACACACAAAACGGCTTAGCTGGATGAATGGATATCGGGAGGAATTGCTATTAAAAATTTAAAGACAATTTTTTTGAACCAAAAGGCAATTGGCCACCTTCAAAATAACTCACAGGTCCACCTCATCTCACAGAAAATATTCTTTGTTTTCGTGCCAACTAGTAACATAGCTTAAGTTCTCAAAACATAGTAGGATAAAAAATTTGGAAAAAGGAGTACTTTACTGAAGCTCTTTAGTGCACACGGGAGGGGTATTAATTTCAGTTGAGTGTATAGGATTTAATCTCTTTAACATTATGTTGGTTATTTCGTAAGGAGAAAATCTTCCTGCTGGCTCAGTTCAGACGCAAGGAGGAAGTAACCGTATTGACAAACGTTTCGAGGAAGTGTTTATTTACCAGTGGCTCTGAGGAAGTGAAGAACACTTGTTCAGTAGAATTTGCTCTTATACGGTTTGTGATCATGACCATCCGTACTCGAAATGTGCACATTTTCGAATCACGAGCACCTACAAATACAGTGACAGCCATTTGCCGAAAGTTACAGAAACCACCTCATATAACATATTATTAAGGTTACTTGATCATAATTAGAAGACCGACGAAAAATGTTGAAAAAACATTGAACTAATATGTATTAGTCATTAAAAAATTTCTGAGAATTGCTTCTCGAGGATTTTGACTTCAGCATACCCTCATTGAATCTTGCAATGTTCTACTTGCGCTATTTGATTACGAAATGAATTGATCAATATTCCGTAATAATGGAGCTATTAAAAAAAAAAACCTGGAAGTGCACGTTATTGAAAATTGATCTGCCTCCATCTGCTGATCTAAATATTTTATGACCTCCTTCGGTGCCTTTGAACATTTAACCAGCTGACTACTGTGTCAGCCTTTGTTGAGGTAAGGTGGCATTGTATTGTGAAATCAACACAAGGCGAACACTACACTCATTCAAAAGCAGCCATATGCTAGGAAGAACTCGAATCCGTGGCCTTTATTATTATTATTACTCCGCGATTCACTAAAAGTGTGGCGGAGGGTGCATTGCACCTATCCGAAAGGGTAATGGTTTGGAAGGGATATGGCAGAAGGCCTTTACAATGCGATGTCAGTGTTCTAGCCCCTACATTGCTAGCGCCAGCTTAAGTATCTTGGTCGGGACTCCAGCGAAGGATTTTGTGAATGTGTCTGCTGTCGTGGATTGCTAACACGGAAGACAATTCCGTAGGCCCACAGAACAAGGAAATTATCAGACATTTCAGGCATGCGATTTTCCTCTTCCTCGTTCAACTAACTTGCTTATGTTGCTACCTGAGGATGTTGTCTCACACAGTTAACAGACGAAAGAATTATACAGGAGTAGAACCGTATATCCTCGAGGAACCAGGGCTTCCTGAACTTTTTTAAATTGGTTTCCAGCTTGACTTCTCGACTTCGAGGTCATGGGAGACGGGAATATGGGCTTTTTGATGGAACTATCCTGACGTTCGCTTGCAGTGATATGGGAAAACCGTAGAAAATCTAAATCTGGATATCCAGAAGGGGATTTGAAACCGCATCCTCTCGAATGCGAGGCCAGAACATTATCGCTCGTCAATTACGCTCAGGTTTTTTTAATTGACCGTAACATATAGATATATAGGAACAATAATTACAGACTGACTCGGCCATGAATCTTTTTCTAATATCTATATTTTTTGCAGCCTAGTCGTGGACGCACAAATATTTGATCAAGTAAAGATGTAATATCTTATCACATCGTTTCTCATGACCCTGGAAACAATCATAATACACCCACTTTTATAACCACATATGTAACCTTTCAATTAGTTTTTCGAAGATAACATCATTTTCCTTTTACAATCCAGCTTATTCCAGTTTGACTAGCAATCATCCATTTCCTTCAGAATGCAGGCATAAGAATTTAAAAAGCTCGACTGCATATGAAATTAGCCAACGTCATTAACTGTAAGACTGACAGCGGTCTTTTTCCAAGACCATTCTTGCTTGCAGAAAATGCCATGGTGTCTCCCAAAGTGAGAAGAATTATTGAGCCGGTTCAAATTCCAGTTGGCTATAAGATTTCGTTTTTCCATTCAAACGCAAATGACGTCGTCTGTCTTTGAAACTATGCATCAATTCTTTGACGCTTCCATAAGGGATGTAGCAAGCCGTCACGAATCTAGCGGCTCTCCTCTGCACCCTCACCACTGAGTTGATCAGACCCTTGCGATACGGATCCCAAACTCCACAACAGTAATTCAGATGCGGACGCACTAGTGTTTTATACGCTATCATCTTTGTATGAGCATTAAAGTTCCTCAAAATACGACGTATGAATCGAAATTTAGAATTAGCTATACCTACGACGGACGTTATGTGCAAGTCCCATTTCATGTTGCTTTGTACTATCACCCCCACATACTTCAGGGAATCAACTGTGTTAACAGCACAATTGTTTATTTTGTACTCGTGAGCAAACTGATTCTTTTTGTTACTTATTCGCTTTGCCTTCCTCTTTTTGCAATTAAGTGTAAGCTACCATTTACGGCACCAATTGGAAATTGCTTCCAAATCGCCAAATCGCGTTGAACTTCTAAGCAATCGTAGGAGCACATTATTTCCCTATATATAACTGCATCGTCGGCCAACAATCTCAACCAGCATCTGACGTTTTCACCGAGATCGTTTATAAATATTAAGAAAAGAAGTGGTACTACTACATTTTCTTTAGGAACCCCCGAAGTAACATCTATCTTAGAAGAGGCTTCCCCGTCAACAACGACATACTGAGATCGACCAGTTAGAAAATCACGTATCCATTCGAAAATCTGATCCGGTATACTGTATGCTCGAATCTTCGCTAAAAGTCGGTTGTGTGGTACATAATCAAAAGCTTTCTGAAAATACAAGAAAATTGCATCAGCTTGTGAATCTGCATTGATAACTTTCATTACGTCATGTGGAAATAAGGCCAATTGTGTTTTACACGATCTCTTCTTCCGAAATCCGTGTTGACTAAGTGTAAGTAACTCGTTCTCATATAGAAACTTCATAATGTCAGAGCATATATCATGCTCCAGTATTCTACTGCAAACAGATGTTAGAGATGTGGTAGATAATTCCTAGGATCACTTCGATCTCCTTTCTTGAAAACGGGAATCACCTGGGCTATTTTCCAGCTAGAAGGTACTTTTTTCTCTTCTAAAGAGTTACGGAATATATCTGACAGAAATGGTTCAATTTCCTCTGCGTATTCAGAAAATACTCTTACCGGTATAACATCGGGACCAGGCGCTTTACCCCACTTCGGGAGCTTTAGTTGCTTTACAATACCTACGCTATTAATCTCTATCGGATCCATCTCTAATTCCACGTGATGTGAAAAGTGGGAATGTTTTCCATGTTTTCGCGCGTGAATGAATTTGATACGGTAGCCTTGTCGCGGCTGTCCTCAACTTCCCGTCCGTCGTTTATTAGAACTGGCTTATTGTTTCCACTACAACTATATTTATTTACCTTGACAGTAACGAGGCGTTTAGCCCTATAAATATTAAAAATGGTTAGTATATAAAAAATAAGAATTGATGTGAAGTTTGCAGAGGTGAAAATTAAATTCCAAAATACTGTAAAATAAAAATTTGAAATATACAGAAATTATTATTATTGTTATTATTATTTGTATTGACAGGTATTTAACGAATAAATATGAAAGGCATGGTTTTCAATCGTCGTTCATAAAACCACAGAGATCAGTATGTTATTATCACAGCGATATCTGATTATTTAGGATATTTTTAAAAATATTATTGTTTAATAGGCGGGATTAGGGGTAATAAACGATTCTTGTTTAATTTTTCGCAGCACGTCACAGTGCCTAGTATTTAAAAGTTATTCACACATCGAAACGAAATTACTTGCAGTTATCAATTTGTAAAAGAATCTAATCCAGCAGTATTCTTGTTAAACTTTTACAATTATAAATTTTATTTTGTTACTCCTTTGTCTAGCCTCTAATGAAGGAAAATGTAGTTTGATCTGGATGGCAGATAATTCCGAAGTCACAGTAGAAGGAAATACGGATAGTTTCCTGCCTGAAGACTTCCTCATCGAATGTGCGACTTGTATTCAAACATTAGTTCGCTTCAGTGTCCATCGCTACACCAGCCACATCGAGTAATTTGAGTGATTTGATAGGGCGGCAATTATCAAACGGTTTTATTACTAGAATCATGAATATAAACAAATAAACGGTGCTATGCTGTTTATTTGGGTAATCCAATGGAAAGAAATGTCATTGAACAGTCCCACACAAACACACCACGCAAAACAACATCTGGCGAGAATAGGCCTGGCAGCAGCTTTCTTTTTTATGTAGAACACTAGCTGATACCCGCGACTTCGTACGCGTGGATTAAGAATTTCTTTGCCAGAATTGAATATAGAAAGTTGTTGGTAACGAAGGATCGGTCCGAAACAACACCGAGTCGGCATAATATGACAGGAAAGCCATCACTATATCATTCTACCGTCGAACCTGTCTCTTGAAGAGAATCAATTTCCAACATATTTAAAAACAGAAAAACAAACGAAGAGGCTGGGGGTGGGGGGGGGGGGTGTTAACCACAGCAGCTTTATTTCAGCTTGGTCTTTCCTTCTTTCTTCAGCATGAGCACCGATTCTTGGGTTCTAATAACTTCAGCTGCTCGTGCTCTGCTAGAGCTACACCTTAGGCCAGTTTACGCCCGCAAGGCATATAAAAATGAAGGCAAAATAAGCTGGTGCCAGAAACATTTAAGCAGATACAAAGTAATAGGACAGAGAAAATCGACATCTATACAGAATAATACGTTTTTTCTCTAAACGAAAATTATTAACAAATTATACACTAACATAATGTGCGAGAAGTACAGCTTGAGCAAGCGACGTAACATAACAGACTAACACACACATCCGTCTCTCTGTCACCATACGGTAAGTTCTCAAAATTTCGTGACTACAACTGTTAATCATACCGAAAAAAATGTCCTGTGCCCTTCCTGCAGATACAAATATTTGCTTTAGAAATTCCATCAATATCGGTTTAGCCATTTAGTCGTCAAAACGTAACAAAAAGACAGAGACTTGCTTCCGCATTTATAGTATTGTTACTGCAGATTACACACACACTGACTGCGAACAACACCTGAGGGATCAATATAACGTAAACAAGTGTATCCCTACAGCATTGCGAGACTACCTACGATTTGCCTCGCATTGCACTCCTAAATTTTTATATCTACAGTTTAACATTCAATCCGAACAACTGACGGTGACTCTTACGATCAAAAACAATTTTTAAAAATCTTTGCCTCCACGGAGATGTGAACCAAATAGCAGTAAGCAAGCGCTTTATCCACTGAGCTACCAGACCGCTATAAGGAAAAGTAGTACAAAGACCTACACATCCTACGCGTCTGTCTATCACCATTCAGTAATTTTTCAAAATTATGAGACAACATGTGTTATTTATACAGAAAATTTTTCAATCAAATGTAGACAGTATTTTTCTCCTCGTTTCAAAAGATAAGTGTGCAAAGTTTCATGGAGATCGGATGAAAACTAGTGATTTTTTTAATAACAAACAAACTAACAGACAAACAAACAAACATACATTCATCTTTATATATATAGATTACAGTTTAAAGATACATTAAGGATTGTTGTTTCCAATAGAATATTCGTCTACGAGGCGTCGCGAATAATTCAGTGATGAGGTCAAATATTGTCATTTGTAAAGGTGGGGTATTGCGAGACAGTCATCTGTGACCAACTTATTTATGAAAATTGTGTATCTGTTCCGTATAACACGATGTTACCATCTATAAGGCTGTGATTTACGTCGCCCATATCATGTCCCAGCAGCACAAATATTTCGTCCACCTGACCCGCCTATTTTAGATGTTTGCTCGAGCAGCCAAAGACGCAGGAAACTGATTATCGCCATCAAAAACGTTGACATGAACTCAGTAGAAAGTGTATGGGCCGACCGAGCGTGGTGGGTGAACGGTTAGCGTTCTGGCCTCGCATTCGGGAGGACGGTGGTTCGAATCCCCGTCCGGGCATCCAGATTGGGTTTTCATGGTTTCCCCAAATCACTCCAGGCGAATGCTGGGATGCTTCCTTCAAAAAGGCCATGGCCGAATTCCTTCCCGTTTCTTGTCCCCCAGTCCCATCCCGCTCTAATGACCTTAGCCGTGGACGAGGCGTAAAGCCATAGTAAAAAAAAAAGCTTCTTCCCAACAGTGATGCCACACCGATGTCGCACTATTCTGCCATCTCAATCCCGTATTTATCTCCTTATCGTTTTCCATTTGCATCCCCTCCCCCTCTCAAAGCTTTCTGGACGGACTATAAATATTATTCCAAAAAGGAAGATTTAACAGTCAGTAGACGGAACACGCAAGCTGCTAGATGTGGCTGGTGTAGCGATTGACAGTGAAGCAAACTAATGTTTGAATATTAGTCGCACATTCGATGAGGAAGTCTTCAGGCAGGAAACTATCCGTATTTCCTTCTACTGTGACTTCGGAATTATCTGCCATCCAGATCAAACTACATTTTCCTTCATTAGAGGCTAGACAAAGGAGTAACAAAATAAAATTTTATAATTGTAAAAGTTTAACAAGAATACTGCTGGATTAGATTCTTTTACAAATTGATAACTGCAAGTAATTATCCCGTTTCGATGTGTGAATAACTTTTAAATACTAGGCACTGTGACGTGCTGCAGAAAAATTAAACAAGAATCGTTTATTACCCCTAATCCCGCCTATTAAACAATAATATTTTTAAAAATATCCTAAATAAGTTTTCACATTTCGCTGTGATAATAACATACTGATCTCTGGTTTTATGAACGACGATTGAAAAACATGCTTTTCATTTATTCGTCAAATACCTGTCAATACAAATAATAATAATAATTTCTGTATATCTCAAATTAATATTTTACAGTATTTTGGAATTTAATTTTCACCTCTGCAAACTGCACATCAGTTCTTCTTTTTTATACATTAACCATTTTTAATATATATAGGGCTAAACGCCTCGTTACTGTCGAGGTAAATAAATATTGGAAAGAACTGTGAACAAAGATTACAAAACATGTTGATCAATGCCTACCAGTGGAATCATCCTGGCATTAATCTGCAAACGTTTTGAGAAACATGGAAAAACGAAATCTTATAGCCGACTGGAATTTGAACCGGCTCAATAATTCTTCTCACTTTGGGAGACACCATGGCATTTTCTGCAAGCAAGAATGGTCTTGGAAAAAGACCGCTGTCAGTCTTACAGTTAATGACGTTGGCTAATTTCATATGCAGTCGAGCTTTTTAAATTCTTATGCCTGCATTCTGAAGGAAATGGATGATTGCTAGTCAAACTGGAATAAGCTGGATTTGTAAAAGGAAAATGATGTTATCTTCGAAAAACTAATTGAAAGGTTACATATGTGGTTATAAAAGTGGGTGTATTATGATTGTTTCCGGGTTCATGAGAAACGATGTGATAAGATAGACATCTTTACTTGATCAAATATTTGTGCGTCCACGACTAGGCTGCAAAAATAGATATTAGAAAAAGATTCATGGCCGAGTCAGTCTGTAATTATTGTTCCTATATATCTATATATTACGGTCAATTAAAAAAACTGAGCGTAATTGAGGCAGATCAATTTTCAATAACGTGCACTTCCAGGTTTTTTTTTTTTTTTTAATAGCTCCATTATTACGGAATATTGATCAATTCATTTCGTAATCAAATAGTGCAAGTAGAACATTGCAAGATTCAATGAGGGTATGCTGAAGTCAAAATCCTCGAGAAGCAATTCTCAGAAATTTTTAATGACTAATACATATTAGTTCAATGTTTTTTCAACATTTTCGTCGGTCTTCTAACTATGATCAAGTAACTTTAATAATATGTTATATGAGGTGGTTTCTGTAACTTTCGGCAAATGGCTGTCACTGTATTTGTAGGTGCTCGTGATTCGAAAATGTGCACATTTCGAGTACGGATGGTCATGATCACAAACCGTATAAGAGCAAATTCTACTGAACAAGTGTTCTTCACTTCCTCAGAGCCACTGGTAAATAAACACTTCCTCGAAACGTTTGTCAGATCGGTTACTTCCTCCTTGCGTCTGAACTGAGCCAGCAGGAAGATTTTCTCCTTACGAAATAACCACACATAATGTTAAAGAGATTAAATCCTATACACTCAACTGAAATTAAATACCCCTCCCGTGTGCACTAAAGAGCTTCAGTACAGTACTCCTTTTTCCAAATTTTTTATCCTAATATGTTTTGAGAACTTAGCTATGTTACTAGTTGGCACGAAACAAAGAATATTTTCTGTGAGATGAGGTGGACCTGTGAGATATTTTTGAAGGCGGCCAATTGCCTTTTGGTTCAAAAAAATTGTCTTTAAATTTTTAATAGCATTCCTCCCGATAGCCATTCATCCAGCTAAGCCGTTTTGTGTGTTTATCCTGTGTACTGATGTATTTCCAAATGCTTTTTGCTCATACAATTGAAAGACGACACAAGACATACAACAACACCCATGCCCCTGGCCGTAATCGCACCAGTGACCGAGAGTCCCGGTAACGCTCAAGCCATCCCATTCGGAAGAACAGGGGTTGAAATCCGTATTTAGATATTGCATGATTAATCGAAATCACTCCGAGAGTGCTGGGATGATTCTCTGGTATGGCCATGGCTGAATTCCTTCCAGAAATATGCCCCCAGTCCTTTTTCCCCTATAATGATTTCGACGTCGACCAGCCCTAAAACACCACCGAACTAGAGACTCTCCACATGTGGAAATAGCACTCTAGTCCCTTCGCTACCATGCTCGGCCGTTGAATAAGATAAATCCAACAAGGAAAAGCTCCAAAACACACCACAGAGATGTAATTATTTTTATTTGAGAAATTATTTTTTGCTTCTAGCTTCACATCTAATTGAGGTCTGGGGCCAAGTAATGGAGAGGAATTCGGCCATGGCCTTTTGAAGGAACAATCCCGGCATTCGCCTGGAGTGATTTGGGGAAACCATCTAAAACGCTTACCTGGATAGGTAGATCGGTTTCGAACCCAAGTCCTCCCGAAAGCCGGATTAGAGTGATACCACATACCTACCACGTTCTTTTTTTTCCGTCTTCTTCATATCTTCGACGCCAATGTGATATGAATGCTGATGGTGTTGGAAACTAGGATCGGGTAAGAATTTAGGAACTTTTCTGGAGTTCAGCTGGAGAGATTTACGAAAATCATGGAATACTGAAATTGGATGCCCAACGGGATTTGAATTCGCAATGCAGTATGTTACCTATAACCCATCGGGCTTGGAAGGCAGGAAGTAAAGCTTGACAGAAAATTTTATAGAATCATCAGTGTTAGTTAGAAACAAAGAGAGATATGAAAGTTTTCCTACTTCCATCTTCCAGATTTAAAATGTGGATCCGCTAATTCACATTGCAGGCGGATTTATTTATTTATTTGTTGTTCTTAATTATTATTATGACTACTAAAACTGTTGCTACTGCGTTCAAATTTAGCTTACCTTCTAAATATGGTATGATGAAAACAAAATTCAGGTGTTAATATTCCGCATCATTTAATCATCTAGAAATAGTTTATTTATATTTCGTGACATAGTTTACCATTAGAGTTCTTTCGTAAATGCTCTTTCTACTAACCCTTAACCTTTGTGTGTATTTGTCACACACAGTTCTATAACGCTGCAGCTCTAGAAAGTGTAACTAAGTCCATTCAAACTCTCTTATTGGTTTTCCGTGCGTAATTTAGCGATTTTTTTTCGGTATTCGCCATATAATTGCGTTTGCTAACGAATTGTTAACTGTTTATTCGAGGGGAAAAAAATACACAATGGTTATCAAAATTACGAAAAAAGTGTTATCATCTCTCTATGATCAATCGATTTGGTTATTTCAATAATTATTGACTAAAATGGTGATATTCGTGATTATTTTTACTGTAGAACTCCGAACTTTGCCTCTGAGCGTCTGCGAGTATCTTGCCGCGCGGGCTCAGTTTTTTAGTCTTGAGTAAAGTGCTGGGTATGAGAGGTCTATTTTATCATGAATTTAGTGTACCACCTACCAGTTATGCTGTCCCATGCGGTATTCGTGTCTAGAACGAAGCATAATCGAAAGGCGAAGGGTCTCGCGAATTCTGTCCCCGACTGTACCACTTAGCACCACCATTACTGTGTTCTTTACATTAATCAGTAGTCATGACTGGAAGGTATTTTCAGTCTCTGTTATTTTATCACATATGTACTTATACACATACATAGGCCACAATATACAGGTATATATTTTAAAAAAAGTACACATATTTGAATTCAGTCCAATATAGGAAACCAGGGTCTTATGTAGTTTAGTATCGGTTTTTAAAGGGTTTATTGTTGTACCATTGAAAATTTATACTTTTAAAAAATAAGAAACCTTTTTGACAATCATCTTATACATATATTTAAATATAAGGAGATTCCGATATTTGCCACTAGATTCAGCTTACCATGCATTTCTTACACAGGAATGCTTCAAAAATTGGGTGTTCTTGAAGACCACTTTGATGTTTCATGCATCCGATACATATGTCCTTCTTTCCTGAGTAGAATCTCTTCAAATTTCCTGAAAATTAAGGTAGATATATCGCCTTAACATCAACAAACATTAAGGCAGCCATACTGACTTACTAACTAGGGTAAAAAAATACAGGTAACCCATCTTAAGGACAAAATTGAAACTACATAATTACAAATCTTTCTCGGCGTTGAGAGTATAAATAATGTTCTCGGGTGACTAGCCGAGTGTGATTATTATAACACTCCTATAACTCGGCTAGTCACCCGAGAACATTATTTATAAAATTGAAACTATTTACACAAACAAATTTCTAAACAAGAGTGGCAGTTTTCTTGGTGTATATACATGAAATTTTCTTGGGAAACTAGCCGAGTGAGAACATTTGTGTAGCACAACATTTCGGTGGTCATATTCTCTGCTGCCATTGTCAAGTGACTGTTAGCTATGGGTGATGGAATCACACACTTAAGGCAGTCACTTGACAATGGCAGCAGGGAATATCCCCACCGAAACATCGTGCTTCACAAATTTTTCGTTAGAAAACTAATTTTCTAAACATTTTCATCAGTTATTCGCATAAATGCATGGATTGAAGGTATAATTTGCACCTTATAAATGTTCATCAACAAGTAATAGTCATGATCCAAGCATGGGTTATGCTATACTGCCTATTGCCAAATTTACATTAGGCATTTTACTAAAAACAATATAAACATTAACAAGAAGTGATTAAAAAAAAAGTATATTCTCTTAAGAATG
>JARYHS010001952.1:0-10399 GCA_031002005.1 Vandiemenella viatica | reverse complement strand
ATTAATGCAGTCCCTGTCAGTGTCATCATGCATCGCGATATAAACTTGATCCCACATCTTCATAGGTTCTGACACCTTTCTTTCTTAATACCTGTGATGAAGATTGATATTTTAACGGCTGAGACAGCTTACATCGGCTGAAATAATGACCCCAGTGAAAACGAAGGACGCTAAAAATAAATCTCAACAACTTACGCTATGCTATGTAATATTTAAGTGTGGTTTAGGCCACATATATCACGATTAATTTGCATTTTCTTTTATTCGAACCGAGTAATTATTTTAGCAAACAAACCCTCATAATTAATATGCCAATTTAATCGCAACACATACTTTTCTTTCAGCGTTTTGACGATTCAGGTCTCAGCAATTGCTTAAGTAAATAGAATTGTTATAAAATAAAATTCATTGTAATTCCTCGTGCCTTACGCCGTAGCAAAAGGTTTCACTTTCCGTCCGGGTCCAGGTTGCATTTCAACCTCACCACATACTACTATAAACTTGCCGCCAGGAGAACAATACTTCTATCTCACGCATATTAATACACGAACAGTATCGCGTTTTAGTGGCAATAATGCATAGCGATATAAATTTGATCAAAAATCTACAAGGGTTTTTACACATTTATTTTTTGTTATCCGTGATTCAGACCGATATTAAAACGTTTGAATGGTTGTCGCAGTTGTTGAAGTAATAGGCTCATTAATAATACACAGTGGAAGCAAAGGAAATTAAAATAAATCTTATAAACTTATAATATGCCACGTAACATTTGTTTCAAGTGTAGTGTAGGATGCACAGATGGGGATCAGTGTACAACTATTTCTGTTTAAACGAATTAATAATTTCAGTACTAGGACAAAGATTAAATTATTTTGAAAAAAAAACTAAATTATTCATGCCCTCTGCCGTAACGTCAAATGCCAGTTGTAATTCTGACCCACGCTAAATAACAATCTAACCAAAACATTCGCTACATTGATCCTCGAAACACAAAGCTTTTATCTTATATATCTGTGGACAAAGAATTTAAGGAATACTTCTATATATAAAAAGAATATTACGTAAATATAAGCATATAATGATTGATATGTCGATTTTAACACAATACATACTTTCAGTCAGTTAATTTATTCGCGGAAGCTTGAAAATTTTATTAAATAACGTCCATTACCAAGAATAATGACGCAAAGCGTGATGTCATTGGGTGACGTCATAGATTGACGTCATAGATTGACGTCATGCCGTGACAGGTGATGTCATACATAATAGCTTGCTTATTATATTAATAGATAATAACTCAAACATCGGAAAGATTAGTGTAGGATAGCAGTGGTATGAATGAGAAACAACAGTAAAAAAGGAATACTATATGTTTGAAAAGGTTTATTTGAGGTATTGTGTCGAACACAATGCTCACTTAACTTACACGACAAATTCACAGTTTTCAGTAATTTTTTAAAAATATATAAAAATGGAAAATATATGAAAATAAAAATTCCCACTTTTAATATCGAAAAATAAACTTTACCAAAATTTTGACAGAACACTCGCAGACTAATGCATAAAAACAGGTTAAATGCATTTTTTTTTTCGCCAGGTAAAACCATTTTCAGCAAGTTTTATTCATTTTTTGCCCCACTCTGAAGTTAATCCTGGCTACGCCCTTGGAAAGTTGTGCAAATAGAATGACCAACGCACTCTCTATTGTATCAATCATATACTAAAACACGTTCATTGTAAACAATTCTTCTGGATCTGTTGCTTCCTCATTCACGGCTCATACTAAAAAAATCTTTACTTTCTTGGGCATCTGACTGGGTTAATAATAGGAAATGTACTCGTCTGAGATTCAGTTTCTCTAGGTGCCTCTTATCAGAGCCGGTACTCTTTCTCAAATTCCAATCTGTTTTTCAGCATCTGGGTAGAGTTTCATAAACCCACTTTCAGTCTGCATAGCCTTTGCTTACAATGTTTACTTGAAACACTGTATTATATGAAGTCACCACTGTAATTATGATCTCAAATTGCTCCATGATCTGTCTAAGTGGCAAGGCATCTGGTGCTGCAACTGAATAATTCGTTTCAGAATGGCTTCACGAACTGAAGAGTTGTGATAACGAACTGTAGCGATGCTAGAAACTCTATTCTTGAAACGAGTTTCGCAAAATTTTTTTGCGATAGTCCTTGAATACCATTTCCCATCGCTTTGTTGATTGAGAGAATAAAACAAATATTCTTCAAAGAAATTCGGACAAGGAAACCGATTTAACTAATGTTTTGGCGGTACTTGCTATTACCAAATTTAATGACAGTTACTTGGATTAAAAAATGCTCGAAGATACTGGTTCAGAATTTTGCTTTGGACACATTTGTTTCCTCCTACCATAGTGGATCCATTGTCATATGTTTTTCCTCGACAATTGTTCATATCCAAATCGAACTTTTGCAAAGTATCAATGGTAACAGGGCAGTGAGTCCAGCTCCCAGGTCCCGAAGAGTCGCTTTCCGGATTGTAAGCACAGCAAAATACTTCGTCTTCATTAGTGTCGACAAAGCAATGTCAAAGATAATTGTTCGAAGGGACTTACATCAGGAGTTCAATTCAGTATGATGGAAAAATATTTGGATGACCTATGCATAGTCACAATTTTATTACGAACGTCATTCGTCTTGAATACATTTGCCAATATAATAAGACATTAGTCTCGTTATTAGCAATACGGCGGAGATGTTCCATCATCACAGGATCATAGTTTCCTATCAGTTGTAATATACCCAGGAAGTTACCATCATTAAAAGTATTTAGTATCTCAGATCCAAAGCGTCCTCTGAACAAGACATCATTCATTAGAGGATAGCGACCCACTGTGATTTTTCGTTTTCAGTCTGTCACATTGAAGTTATTTAATGGAATCAACACTTCTATCCAACTGAGAGCATGGAGTGATTGTGAGTTTCGTGAGTTTTGAAACGCTCTAATTAGTAACTCCAGTCATCGAATCCTTCTTTTCCCAAATAAAAACGAGACCTTTTGTTGAATAAACAACATATAAACGAAATAATTTATCTGCAAATTTAGAATAAACAAGCTAACTACTTTTATAAGGTTCTCTATTTGAGTAGGAAGAGAACCTGTTTTCAAGGAAGAAACCGGGAAAACCCATGACGTCACGAAGTGAGCAGCCAATCAGCGTTCAAGGTCGTATGACGTCACAAGATGGCGGATCATTAGTTCCTTGACCGGCCGCCCAGATGGCAGCCACGGGCGGGCTTGCGCTGGACCGTTAGTTCTTCGATCCGACTGGTAGATGGCAGCCACCGTTAGTTCTTTGACCGGCTACTAGCGGGCGTGGCATGCATCATTTTGGTCTCGGTACGCCGTTGTGAAACCTACAAATATTTGTCACTGTTCTGGCCTGCTCTGTTTGCTCTCCATTAGCCGTTACGAAATGTTTCAACACACATACAGAAAGTTATCTATGTTTGCTATCCATTAGCCATTGCGAAATGTGTGCCGCGCGGGCTGGCGCGCCATGATTGAGACACCCCACCGGTATAAATAGCTACCGCCACATGGACCAGGCCTCATTGTCCTTCAGTTGCTGGTTGCGCTTAGATCGTCGCTACACCATGGAACATTCTCAGTCTGCTTCAGGTAATATTAAGTGACTTTAAATAATAAATTATCATGCGTGTTTGTATATCAGTGATACTTAGTATTTCTTTTTTATAGAACTGCCGGTGCTCTCCGCCGCAGATGTGGATAATTTCTTCACAAACTGTAAGTGAATTTCCTTTTATTTTTATTAGTTGGATTAATTTAAACTATTCAAACTAATTTTTTTTCTTCTCTGTTTCAGATCTACCTGCGATATCGTCACTATTTAGTGAAGAAGAATTAGCGAGTGGTAAGTTTCTTGAATGAAATTAATATATTTTTGTAGTATATATTCACTTGTTTCATACTATAATTTATTTTCTATTGTAGAGCCACGAGTTGTCTCAACTCCCGAGCTGGTGTTGCGATACACTTTTGCTGGGGGTATGTATTTGCCTGTAATTAATTTTTTTTATTTCTCGTGCGTGTGATTGATACTACGAGTTTTTATTTTATTTTCTGTTTTAGAGCCTGTTAGTGAGCCAGCTAGCGCAGAGATCTCCACTTCATGCTTGAATGAGAATGATTTTGCAAGGGGTAAGTACTATAGATATATTCTTATTTGTTACTAATTTTTTTTTCTGTAACCATGAAATATGACTATTTTTTTTGTTGTAGAGCCTGTGAGTGCTAGTGAGTATCTGGCTGAAAGTAATGTTTCTGGCAATGATTTTGCAAGGGGTAAGTACTATAGATATATTCTTATTTGTTACTAAATTTTCTTTTTCTGTAACCAACTAAAATTTTAATTCTATTTTTTTCTGTTGTAGAGCCTGTGAATGCTAGTGAGTATCTGGCTGAAAGTAATTTTTCGGGCAATGATTTTGCAAGGGGTAAGTACTATAGATATATTCTTATTTGTTACTAATTTTTTTTTCTGTAACCATGAAATATGACTATTTTTTTGTTGTAGAGCCTGTGAGTGCTAGTGAGTATCTGGCTGAAAGTAATGTTTCTGGCAATGATTTTGCAAGGGGTAAGTACTATAGATATATTCTTAATTGTTACTAAAAACTTTTTTCTGTAACCAACTAAAATTTTAATTTTTTTCTGTTGTAGAGCCTGTTAGTGCTCCAGCTAGCGGTGTTAATGCATCCTCTGAGCTGGCCAGGTATTTTGCCAATTGTAAGTTAAAAAATTCTATTTTCTTAAATGAATTACTTTAAACCTTTTGGCTGTGCAGTAAAAGATGATTTTTTTTCCCACAGATTGTCTTGAACATGATTCCAATCAGCCTGGGGACATCTTTGTTAGTAAGTGTTTAGATTTTTTTATTGAGTTTTTCTGTTTCTTTTCCTTGTCTAACTAAAATTTATTTTGTTATAGGTCAACATGGTTCCTCGGGCCCCCTCCAAAAAAAAAGGATGAATGATGATGATGATGATGATGAAGGACCATCTAAAAGGATTAAAATGACAGGTAAGGTATTTCTTCTACTTTTTTTAAAAAATTATTATATCTCTTAGACTTTTAACCATGAAATCTGATTATTTTTTTTGTTGCAGATTTGTTGCAGATATGTCGCCGCCGGACCTGGAAGCGTTGTGGGGCATTCCCACCATCGCAGAGGTGCCGCAGCCAAGCACCAGCGCATGGGCAGAACCATTGGAGGATGAGCTGCTTGCTACTCTATCGCCGATTGAAGCTCTCTGGGCGACAGACGAACCATCCTCCCAGTGGCTGCCCAACACTCAAGCGACCAGGTCCGGCGTTAATGAGGGTGGGGAAAAAACAGGTAAGCCGGATGCTACGCGCTTAAAGCCAACTATCAGGACAAGTGCTTACGGGAATAGGTTACTTCACATCACTGTTGTAAATACCGAAAATTTTAAAGATCCTGGTAATTATATTAGAGCATGTTTCAAAATTTTTAATGATCAAATTTCCGCGATTATTCGCAATCCTTCAACATCGGCTATAAAATGCCAGGTGGGGTTGGATTGCCTTTTCCAAATTCAGAAGAAATGTCACTAACGTCAGCCGTATTTGTTTTATGCCCAAGATGCGCGAACTCACATTAAGCGCTTCCCTGGAAGAGTGGTATGAAGTCTATGTGTTTCAAGATATCAAGAAGAGATTTAGTGAATTTCAAGACCGGGATAGTGGCAAATGCCTCGATCAAATTAACTCCCTCGATATCCATGTAGCTAAATACGAACCACTGTTTCGGGGCTCTTCATTTATAGCACTGCCATCCGATATCCAAGCAAAGAAAGCAATTGTCAATGTTCAAAACAAAGATGATCGTTGTTTTCTTTGGACGATCCTGGCTTTTCGCGAACAGGTGAAATTTCACGCGGAATTAGTTAGCAGGTATACTAAAGTACGTTCCAAGTACCGTTTAGATTTTGCAGACATAGACTTCCCTGTAAAATTGTCAGACATTTCTAAATTTGAGAGGCAAAACCCTGAATATTCGATCAATGTCTACGGCTTGGAACCAGAAGGTAGAAAACATAAAGTTGTAGGCCCCCTCCACCATGCTGCAGTCAAACGCGGTTTCCATATAAACATCGTTGTTGATTACAGAGGGTGAAGATAAATTTCACTACTGCTGGATCAAGAACTTGTCGCGGCTAGTCAGATCATCATTAACTAAATACTCATATACAACACACATTTGTGATAGATGCCTGCAGCATTTCGGGCGCGAAGATCTCTTGGAACGCCATGAGGTTGATTGCGCAAGGGTTGGCGCTGTAAGAGTAGACCTACCCGGCGACGAAGACAAAACCTTAAAGTTTAAGGATTTTGTACACCAACAGCGTGTACCATTCGTCGTTTACGCGGACTTTGAATGTTTATTGAAACCCTTTGATACGTGCAGACCCGACCCCAACGCCTCTCACTCCACATCAGTCCAGGAACACATCCCTTTTGCTGCGGCATACCAGGTCGTTTGCGCATACGACACTCAGCTGAACCGATTCGACTCATTCTCGGGTAAAAATCCTGAGACGTGGCTGGTGGAACAACTCGTGAACCTGGCCTATGACGTTGATGAAATTTACAAGGCGGTTACACCTCTTGTAATGTCGACTGATGATGAGGCAAAATTTACCAGTGCCACGGTACTGCCACATCTGTGGTGACGGCTTTGAACCGGGGGCCGTTAAGGTCCGCGATCATTGCCACATCACAGGTGCTTTCAGAGGGGCTGCACACAATAACTGTAATTTACAGTACAAGAATCAAAGGCACATACCCGTCTTTTTCCATAATTTGTCTGGGTATGATGCGCACTTCATTGTTAGGGCCTTAGCACACCTCGATGAAGATGGGATGGATGTCCTACCCATCAACACTGAACGTTATATTTCATTTTCTAAAAAGATTAAAGGTAAATCAATCACTTTGCGGTTCCTGGACTCGTACCGTTTCATGCAAGTCCTCGTTAGATAAGCTGGTTGGGACTCTTGAGGAGCGTGACATGCACATTACCAGTAAGCATTTCACGGACCCCGAGCAGTTCTAACTGGTTAAGCGAAAAGGAGTTTTCCCTTACGAATACATGGATTCGTGGGATAAACTCAAAGAGGCCACGCTCCCTCCCAAGTCTAAATTTTACAGTTCGTTGTCAGAGTCTGATATTTCGGATGACGACTACGAACACGCGACACAAGTGTGGCGGGTTTTCCAGATCACGAATTTAGAAGAATACGCAAGTCTGTACATGGGGACAGATGTACGGCTTCTTGCGGATCTAGTTTGAAAAATTTAGGGCTGTATGTTTGGACAAGTACACCCTGGACCCCGCCCACTATTTCACAGCTCCAGGCCTTTCGTGGCAGGCCATGTTAAAGAGAACGCGTGTCGAGCTGGATCTTCTGACAGATATCGACATGCTTCTCTTTTTCGAACGTGGAATTCGTGGTGGTATTTGTCAGTGTGTCCACAGGTACGCCAAGGCAAATAACCGGTACATGGCGGAGTACAACCACGACGCACCTGAAAATTTCATCATGTATTTTGATGTAAACAATCTGTACGGCTGGGCCATGTCGGAGTATCTACCCTCTGGAGGGTTTCGATGGTTATCGGCCGAGCAGATTGCTAGCATAGACTTCATGAGCGTAGCAGCCGACTCACCTAGGGGTTTCGTTTTAGAGGTAGACTTGACGATTCCCCAGGATATACACGACAATCTAGCAGACCTACCGCCATGTCCAGAGCACAAAGCCGCCCCTGATCTACTTTCCCCAAGCTGATGACTACGCTGGATGATAAGGTTCGGTACGTTCTCCATTACCGAGTCCTCCAGCAATGTATAAGCTTGGGGATGAAGTTGGGCATGGTACACAGGGTAATTTCTTTCAACAGTCACCGTGGTTGAAAGAATACATCTCTCTCAACACGCGTTCTCGTCAGTCAGCCAAATCAGAATTTGAGAGAGACTTTTTCAAACTTATGAACAATTCAATTTTCGGCAAAACCATGGAAATCCATAGAAAACACCGCGACGTGAAATTGTGTACAGGTTGGCCGGGCCGCCACGGTGCCCGGAAGCATGTGGCCTCATCACTTTAGGCGTATGACTATTTTCGAGAAAGACTTTGTGGCTCTGGAGATGGCGAAAGTGCGGATACTTTTCAACAAGCCGCTCTACGTCGGGATGTGCATTCTCGATCTGTGTAAACTGCGGATGTACTGATTTCACTATGAATTCGCCATTCCGCAGTTTATACAACCGAAATTACTTTATATGGACACAGACAGTTTCATCTATTTGTGAACGGCTGTGATCCATATGAAGTGATTATAAACCCAGCAATCGTTTCGGTATAGACCCCTATAACGAAAAGGTAGTTGGGGTTATGAAGGATGAGGCGAATGGTTCCCTGATTGTTGAATTCGCGGGTCTAAGGTCGAAAATGTACGCGTTCCGACTAGAATCCAAGCAGACCTCAAGGCGGGCCAAGGGTCTGGGGCGTACAGTAACAAAAAACTTACAATTCAAGATTATATAGAATGTTTGCAAGGCGCTCAATCTATGTTTTACAACCAACAACGATTTCAGTCTAATCTACATAGAATTACTAGTGTTGAAGTATCCAAGCTGGGTCTGTCTAGATTTGACGATAAACGCTATATTTACCCCGACGGGATTGGAACCCTACCTTGGGGGCACAAGTCTGTACCAGAGAGTGAATGAGAGTAACTATTTTGTAAATATATGTGTGAATGAAGATTAAATATAGCGTTTATCCCGTGTATATATATTATTACAGTACACTGGAGGGTGGGATGTAAATAGTAGTTTTGTTCATGTGTAAATAGCAATTGAAAAAGTTGTCTATGTAACAAACATGATGTTAAATAGCAATGAAAAGTTGTCTAATGTGACGTGTAAATAGAAATTGATAAATTTGTCTAATGTCGGTCATGACATGTAAATATCAATTGATGAAGTTATAAATAGCTGTTGATGAAGTTTTCTAATGTAAATAATGTCATATTTTCTCTGGGGTTTTGTCAGTGCACTGTATTTAGTATTAGTCATACACTGTAAATGATCTATATTGTAAAAATAGACTCTATATTGTCAAAGAAAAATATAAAAAATAGGCTCTTACTATGAATGAGGAGAGAGAAAAAAAACAACAAATATATGTTGTACTGATGTTTATTGAAGAAGAATTATAATTTAAATAAATCTTTTACATTTATCCATGTGTTATGTGATTTATCAAAACCTAACCACTTCACTAATGCCATATTCTTCCTTTTCCTTTTTACTCGTTCAACAAGAAATGTACTTGGATGTTTTGTTAATTGTAATTCTTGCTGGTAAAATGCTCCTGCAATATCTTTACCCTGATAATCTTTAAGTAAATAAGTTACAGGATTTGATAATTTAACTTTTCTGATGGTAAACACTTCAGTTGACCAGTTTGGCTGGTAGGCCTTTGTCAAACTTTTCTTTAAACCTACTAATCCTAACATGGTCACCAACTTTGAATTTTTATGGTGTAGTAGTCTTCACACGGAAGTACACTGTAGAAAGTAAAGAGTTGTCCTTACATCACAAGGTTTCATTTTGATGGTGCTATGCCACTTGTTGTTATAATTTGACATAACTGAGGAAGAAGTTCAATCCCCGATGTGAGCCACGCCTGCTGAATTCTGCCACATTGCATTCTTAATAGTTCTGTTTAATCGTTCAACTATTGATGCTTTAAGATGGGTATATGTTGAGTAGTGATTAATACCATAGCTAGTCATGAGATTCTTGAACTTGGAATTGTAAAACTCTTTTCCGTTGTCAGTCTGTAAGTTTTTAGGTACACGACCACCACTTAGTATTTCCTTCATAGCATCAGGCAAACACACTAGTTGTCTTGTTCTTGAGGGGTAAAGCCCAAGCATACTTTTGAATAAGTATCAATCACCATCAGTATATACTTGTAGCCACTCTTTTTACGAGAGTATGGGATCATTTCCACAATATCAGCTTGCCACAGATCATCGAGTCCTTTGATTACTACATGACGTCTTGGGAAATTTCTTCTTGCTGGTCGATGGAGTTCTGCCACAACTTGATCCATGTTACAATATAATGTTTCTTTCACGAAGTTCTTCAACTACTGATAAAATTTCGTTGGAGTGTGCCGTATGTCCTGCTGATGTCGATGCGGTAAGTAACTTCAATCTTGCAACGAGTTCATTCGGATCGTCCCAATACACATATTCCTTCATGGGAAGAAGACCAGAACCAGACTGACTGACAATTTTAGAGAA
>JARYHS010001950.1:0-10449 GCA_031002005.1 Vandiemenella viatica | reverse complement strand
CTCGTGATTCTCTACTTTTATTACAGCCACTTGATTCTTATATAGTTTATAGAGTATTCTTCTATCTCGATACTTTAGGCCTGACTTCTTTAAAATTTTGAACATCTTGTCCCACCTAACATTATCAAAAGCTTTTTCTAAATCAACAAATGCCATAAATGTATCTTTGTTTTTCTTGATCCGCCCTTCAAGTATTAATCTTAAAGACAGAATTGCTTCCCTTGTACCATGATTTTTCCTAAACCCAAACTGATCTTCACCTACTATCTCTTCTACTACCCTTTCCATCCTTCTGTATATTATTCTGGTCAGTAATTTTGAAGCATGTGATGTTAGACTAATGGTGCGATAATTCTCACATTTGTCGGCTTGTGCTTTCTTTGGAAGTGTGAAGATAAGCTTATCCTAAAAGAAATCACCAAACGGATGTTTGCTATGGAACAAATTTCGTCTTTAGCTATCGTGACCTTATTGGACCCACGGTTCAAAAAACTAAATTTTGAAGACCCGATGGCTTCAAATGCTATTCAAAAGATCAAAGATATGTTGAAGAGGGAGCTGGAAGAAATGCGAATATAATCTGATTCAGATAGTTCAGACAAAACATAGGAAAAATTTCAGTCTTTGGACCGATCATCACAAACTAGTTCAAAGAAACTGGAAATCAAAAAAGACCGAGGAAAGTGTTTCCGACGAGCGGTCTGTCTACTTGAGAACTCCGGTTGGCCGGCTTAGTGAAAATCCGTTAGAAGTATGGTCCGATTATAAACAACAGTTTCAAAAATTGTATAATATAGCTTATAAATATTTAACTTCTGTAGCCAGCTCAGTGCCATCAGAAAGAATTTTTTCAAAAGCTGCACAAGTTTTAAATCAACAACGATACAGAATTCAAGGAAAGCGGGTTAGTAAAATTTTTAGAGAGAAAATATTGGGAATTATAAATTCCAATTAGATTAGAATCCCAACACTGCCTCTCTTTCAGCATTCCTCGCTTTACTTTTATTCTATCTTTCTATTCGAATTTCTAATTTATAAATCCCAGTAATTTCAAATTGTCTTTGTAAATGACTAATTAAAAATATAATTCAAATAAATACTTCATTTTGCTAGTTTCCTAATCTTTGTCTCATTTTTAAGCCTTCCTAACCTTTATTAACCGATATATATATATATATATATATATATATATATATATATATATATATATCGATGTTTTTATTCGATGCATCGTGAAACATCGATGCAACGTTTCGATGCATCACATCGAAAAAAACATCGATGTATTTTCTGGATGAGCATCCCTACACACAACACATAATATTTCTTGTCACTTTCGTAAAAAAAACTTTAACAATCACACATTCAGTCAAAATGCACCTACGTAATCAATTAACTTCATAAATCACAATCACAATATTCTCATCAATAATGTAAAATATCTCACGTGATTGACACATATAACTACTGTTCATAACTCAAAACCTACCATCTTCGCCAGTCTCAGCATTAAAGCTGGTCGGTTGGGGGTTGTTGTCCTGAGACATTTCCTCCCTCAGTCTTCTCTTGAGTGGTCTTCTCTTCACTTCTGATTGGTCGTCTTGGTGGCGTATTATTAGTTGGTCCTTAGCGCTCCGTCAGCACCAATGGCCTGCTATGTTTGTCAGCGGCAGTTTCATATTCGCCGAGACAACTGACCAGTGGATTGGCAGAGTGATGTACTGCTCTGTAGAATTTATAGGCATGTTGCCGGAACCTGTCAATGAGCTTCTCTGTTCCCGACGCCTCATGGACTGCGACGGTGGGGAAACGGTTGGGCAGATGTAGTGCCCGCTTCAGAGTTCTGTTTTGCAGCACCTGCAACTTTCTCAGGTGGCAATTAGCAGCGTACCCCCAGACGGGGCAAGCATATTCAATTACCGGCCTAATCAAGGAGCAATAAATGGCAACTCCTAGGTGAGGTACTAAAGAACTTTCCCGGTTAAGTATAGGGTAAAGAGAATGGAGCCGAGCACTTACCCTTTGCCTGATGTCCTTGATGTGAGCTCGCCATGTCAGCTTACAGTCAAGTGTTACACCAAGGTAACGAGCAGTTGGTGCCCAGGGAATGGTTTTACCTCTGAGCTGAAGTTGCGGGTGAGGTAGTTGCTCACTACGGCGTCCTAGGCGTCGCGTCAGCATAATCGCTTGCGTTTTGACAGGGTTTATACTTATCCGCCACCTTCTGGCCCAGGCTATCGTCTGCTGAAGAGCTTCCTGCAATCGTCTCGTCGCGATGGCTCTGCTACGGCTGGATGTAAAGAATGCCATATCGTCGGCGTACGTGGCTGTTTTCACATTCACAGGTGCTGGAATGTCGGCTGTGTACAGGTTATAAAGAACTGGTCCCAGCACTGAACCCTGTGGTACACCTGCACGAATGCGCCGTCGTGTTGACATGGCATCACCAACCCTGACGCAGAATGTGCGCCTTGACAGATAGCTGCGGATCAATTTTACGTAGGGTCCAGGCAAGCCCCATTCGTATAACTTGCAGAGCAGACCCGTTTGCCACACTGAGTCGAATGCACGGGCGACATCGAGCAACACCAAACCACAATAGCTTCTCTCGTTGAAGGCCCTTGTGGCTGCCTCTATAACACGCATCAACTGCTGCGTTGTGGAGTGCCCTCTACGGAACCCAAATTGATGATCGGGTATGACGCCTGCAACCTGGATGTAGGTGTCAATACGCTTCAGCAGAATTCGCTCGAACACTTTGCTGAGCGCGGGTAGCAGGCTGATTGGCCGGTAATGCTGGGGAAAGATTGGATCTTTCCCAGCCTTATGAATACCGACCACGATGGCATGCTTCCATGCTCTCGGGAAAGTCTGATGTCGCAGGATGGTATTGAAGAGCCGCGTCAAGTAGTTGATGGCTTCTGGTGGTAGATTTCTGAGTGCTCGATTGTCCACTTGGTCATGCCCAGGTGCCTTTCGCGGATACAACCCGGCGATGTAGCTAGCTACCTCCTGCGGCTCAATCGCAATGATGTCATGGTCATCATTGGCTGACATGTACCGTCGCAGTCGGCGACGTACTGCTACAATGTGGCGGTCGTCAACGTCGTCATCGACGGGCTGGAAATTTTTCTCAAAACTGTCAGCGAGCGCGTTAGCCTTGTCTTCCGGTAGAAATACAAGACCACGTTCGCCGTGGAGTGGTGGTATTGGCTTCCTCCGGCGGGTGAGTCGCCTAGTTTCGTTCCACATGCTGCCATCGTTTGGTCGCAGCATTGCAACACGTGCGGACCACTCACGATTTCTGTGTTCTACCAACGCTGCCTTCAGCTCTCGCTGCAGTTGATTGAGGAGGCGGCGAGTGGCACGGTTCCTCGTTAGTTTCCACTCCTTGGCGATCCGATTTTTGTTTCTGATCTGCGCAATGAGGTGCGGTGGAAGCTGGCAGGAACGTTCTATGCGTGTATGAACCAGTGGTGTGGCGACTTTTGTAGCTTCATTTACGGTGTTGGTGAAGAATCTCAGAGCCTCCTCAACATTTCCTTCCACTGTACCGCTTTCCAGTTTAGTCGCTACGACTTCCCTAAACCGGTCCCAGTCGGTCCGCTTGTAATCAGGAATTGGGTGATTGTTTGGCTGCCTCTCCCCAACGTCGACCTCAAGTAGCACAGGAGAGTGGTCCGAAGATAGTCTGTTAAGGGTTGTTGCCGAAAACAAAACCTGTGATTCCCTTTGTTATAACAATATCAAGAACATCAGGCCGGTTTCCATTTGCAGGATGATGCGTTGGTTCTTCAGGTGCCCATACACATAGGTTGTGGCAGTGGGCCAGGCGTCTTAAGAGGTTACCAGCCGGATTGGCAGTTCTGCTATGCCAATCCTGGTGCTTTGCATTCATATCTCCACCAATCAGGATTTTACCAGGAAGTGTGATAAGGGCGGTGATGTCTGCTTCTTCAAGCACTCTGCGTGGTGGTCGGTAGGCTGCGACGACGGTGATAGCGCCTGAGGATGTTTTCACCTGAACCGCGACAGCCTCTACCTGCTGACGAGGAGGAAGAGGGACTTCACAATGAGGAATACCGCGTTTAATGTACAGCGCAACACCCCCACCGGCCGTCAGTCGGTCTTTCCGGTAGCAGCAGTAGTTTGGTGCTGCCGCCCGTAGGCAAGGTTTCAAGTGGGACTCGCTGACGAGGCAAATGTCCACATCTTCTTCCCGCAAAAATTGTCTAAACTCAAGTAATTGTCCATGAATGCCGTTAGCATTCCACACACAGAAAGTGAGGCTATGAATGTGAGGCCTCCTATTCATGGTTGCGTTGCTGGGTTATGGAGGTGTTGGCAAGCGCCGACGTCACTGCAGCTGTGATGTCCGAAGACATTCTATCGAGCCGCGTTAGGAGGCTGACCATCATGCTAAGTATATTCTCAAGCATATTGACTAGTCTCCCGAGGTTTGTCCCGTTCGTCTCTGCTGCTTCATCTGGATGCTGGTGTGATAGACCTTGTCTTTTCTGACGCTTTGGTGGTACAGTCTGCAACGCCATCGGTTGTTCGGACTTTGCAACTGGGCCTTGCTTCACCGGCTGAGTCGAAGTGTCTTGGTGCTGTGGCTGTTTGGGGGGAGAAACATGAATCACATCTTTGGTTACTTCAGCGAAGGATAAGTCTGATTGCACTTTGGATGATGCCAGTCTCTTGCCCTTCTGCTTCTTCGTTTTCTTCAATTTCTGTGGATTCGGTTTCGTTGATTTTGATATTTCACTGATCTCCGACATTTGTTGTTGGTTTGACTGCTGTTGTAGATGCCTCTGAGGAGCCTCTGTCCCCACTCCTCTTTGACGATCGCGGGCTCGCTTATAGGCTGGACAGCCTTTCCAACTGGCAACGTGGTTGCCGTGGCAGTTTCCACAGATTGGTGGGTCACGGCCCTTCTGCGTGTGGCAGTCTTTGCGTCGTGTTGCCCTGCACACTTGACGCACACCGGGCGCATTTTGCAATGGCGTGCCACATGGCCAAACAACTGACAATTGAAACATTGCTGCGGTCCAGCCGACGATCGCAGTTTCTCTGTCGATACTCTGAGGTGGCACAGCTTGTCAACCTCAAATATTGTGCGATTTAAGGGCAGGTCTGGTAATACTACTAGGAAAAGCGGCATTACATCGTTACTGCCGGGGCGACGAAGTTGAGCAACAGACCTCACTTCGTAGCCCATTTCTGTCAGCTCTTCTTTCAATGTCTCTGTTGGCAGAGTCCTGGGAATGCCACGAAACACCACCTTCAACAGTTTCACCGCTCCGGTCGGAAAAGTGTAGTACGGGATATTGCACTGTTGAAGGAGAGAAGTGACGGCCACAAAGTCTTCGGTAGTAGTCATGCTGAATTTGATTTTGTCGCCACCTGCGGTTTTCGCAGCGAATGGACTCTTGATGACATCTGCCACCCGATCATGAAGGGTCTTGTAGTTTTCTGCGAATTCCACTACTATAGGTGGAATGGAGTCGCATCTCGTCTCCTTTCGCGGCGTGTCGTCAACAGTCAAGGCAGTGAAACGATTTTCTACTTCCATCGCCGCTGGGTCCAATGAAGGTGGGGGCTTTGCTGTCTTCTTCAGCATTATGAAACCTTCCTGGTCTGGCTGCCAATTCTGGGTGCGAGAACGACGTCCTTTGAACTCCATTCCGCCCGGAGACCGAGGCTGCAGTATTGTCAGCGGCTTCGATAGTCTTCTTCTTTTGTACCTTGGAATTCTTTGGTTTCTTGGCTGAACCAAGCTTCGTCACTGCCAGGCTGACTCCAGTAGATTTACGCGTCTCATCCTTCCTGTAGTTGACGGCGCGTGGCTGTTTATTGTTGGTCCTCTCTGGTGGAGTAGTGGAACGCTTTCTTGGGTTTAAATCTTTGCTCACCGCATACACGTCACCATGTATACGCTGAATGTTGAACACAGCGGCTGGCATAACATCTTCATCCATTTCGATATCCTTTTCCATTTGCTGATTCGTTGCACTTGTCACAACGTCCGCTGGCAAAGACGAGTTCAATGAGGCACTCGACGTGCATGGCGCTGAAGTGCAGAGCGGCCTTTCCTCGTCACCCATCCGTGCGATCCCTCTGGGCACTAACTGATGGGTGGCCGAGCTTAATTCGCTGCCTGCAGTCGCGAATCAGTTATTCAACTTCGACACACAGGTGATTTCTTGTCACTTTTGTAAACAATACTTTAACAATCACACATTCATTCAAAATGCACACACGTAGTCAATTATTTTAAAAGTCATCACCAATAATCACACTCACAAAAATCTCACGATACTAATGTGAATCTCACCCATACTCAAACTGAACCAAAAAAAAAAAAAAAAAACACACAATAACTCAAAACCTAAAGCAACAGAAAGTTTATATAGTTAGCTTTTAATGCTTCGACTGCGAGAAAGAAGTTCTGTTGAATGTGATTTACGAAAACACAACTGGTGCGATTTTCAAAGGTTTCAAACTTTATGCACTACAGGGTCCCAAAACGAAAATCAGGTATGTTTGTATCTTGATGCGATATTGGAAAGCGGAAAAATAAATAAAAACGTGTCTATTCGTCTGGCTGTTTGCTTCGTTTTTTTTTTATTATTATTTTTTTATTTTTATTTTTTTTTTATTTTATTTTTTAATTCAATGGGTTTATTGAAACCTTATAACATTACAACATTTCTACATTACAATATTAAAGTTTCATAATACACTCTACGTTACAGAAACATCAATATGAGTACTCTGGTCAAATGACTATATGCGTCATCAAGATGGTCACGGAGAAGAAGTCCATCCAGATATGCTCCGAAGTGGCGTTTGTACCTCGTTGATTTTTTTAAATTCCAAAGTGTTATTTTAAGTGTGGATAAATAATCATCTAGATCCTTAGGTTTTTTTATTAGAATATTGTACACTGCTTGTCCTAATACCCAGACCAGTGAGTTATGTTTTTTCGGTGGCATGATCTTGATGTCTGGTCGTATTAGAATCTCGCATGTAACCTCAGATGGAGAAGTACCTAATAGAGTTGCCGTTGCATGTGTCGTCCAAATCCAGATATGTGCTGCCTTTCCACAAGTAAAACGATGAATTAGTGTGTCAGTATTCCCACATGTATCACATCTATCTGTAGATTTCATATGGATTCGAAATAATCTCACATTTGTAGGTACAGTGTTATTGACAACTTTGTACCACATGGCTTGAATTTCGGATGATAGAACTTTAAGAAATATATTAGACCATACGTTTCGCAAATTTGTGTCTGCAAATTTTGATTCAACAATGTTTTTGCGTCCTTCAGATGTCAAAGTTTTGTATAGATCTTTGGTTGTTACAGGAAGTTTATCCTTTCGGGCTGCCGTAATATAACTTAATTCTTGATAATAGAATCTTATATATTCCAAGGTCTTGTCAATAAGAGCTATATTTACAGGCGGATCTATACTGGGTGGTTTATAGTAATTGATAATTTGTGACGTTATTGTGTTTTTATTTCTCTGGACGTTATTCATAGCTCGTAAGAAAATAGCCTTTGCTTTGCAGCTAGCGTCCATTAGGCCCAAACCACCTCTTGTTGTTGGTAGTGTCAATGTTTGAAAATTGACTTTAAATAATTCGCCCTGACATAAGAACCACGATATGGCACGTTGAACATTCTGAATTATTTCCCTGGGAGGCGGAAGCACTTGCGCTATGTAATTTAGATTCCCAAGTACAGCCAAGTTAATTAGTCTTGATTTTTGAATTGCGTTAATTTGTTTGCTTCTATGAAGTTGTAACGTTCCCCTGGTACTATTCAAAACATTGCGCCAGTTAACTGTGCACATTTTACGAAGGTCAGCCTCCAAAACTACGCCCAATGATTTGTGCGTATATACTTGTTTCAAATCCTGCATATCGGTGGTGACTTGGATTCCCGCTCCAATATGAAGGATCGCTGATTTAGTCATGTTAATTACAGCGCCAGTGCTGAATAAATTTAATTGATCTCGAATTATATCCAAGTCTTCGTCGTTGGTAATGTAAAACCCTATATCATCGGCATAAGCCCTGCCTGTATATCTTTTCTCTTGGTAAGTTATTCCATTGGTCAGGTTATAAATTGACCGCAGTAAGGTTCAGTGTAAAATGCGAAAAGAATCATTGAAAGTGGACATCCTTGTCTTACTCCTCGTCCCGTAATTAAATATTTCGACAAAAAACCGTTAACTGAAATTCTTGTTTTTGCGTTAGTTATTAATTTTCTGATAGCAGAAACAAAAAGCTGTGGTATACCCAGTTTTTTCATGGTTTCTAACAGAAATCCATGATCGACACGATCAAATGCCTTGTCAAAGTCCAGGAAGAAAATTCCCGCCTTTAGTTTTGAATGCGCTGCCAAGGCTATCACATCTCTGTATTCTAATAGAGCCTGTTGAATGCCACGGTCTGGTATAAATCCTGATTGGTAAGGACCTAAAAGTTTCGATAAAAGAGGAATTATTCTTCTTTTAAGAATGCGTGCCAAAATCTTATAATCAGAATTTAGAAGAGTAATTGGTCTTAGTTTCTTTAAGTCATTAGTGATAGGTGTTTTGGGGATTAGTACCAGAACACCTTCACTGAAAGCATCAGGTAAATTATCAAGGCACCAGATTTCATTAAAAATCTCGATCATTTTTCTCGAAATGATCTTCCAATAACACCTATAAAATTCAAGAGGGAGACCGTCGATTCCCGGTGATTTCCATAATTTCCCGTCCATCAGAGCAAGTTCTGCCTCTTCGAGTGTGATACGACGAGATAAGCTTTCTCTTTCAATGTTGCTTAGTGAAATAATAGGAATATTTAGTATTGCATTTATATCTTCACGTTTAGATGGTATAGTTTTGTAGAAATTTGAAAAGTGATTCCAGATGGCTAATGAGATAGCATTTTGATTGATAACGCTAACACCCTCCGAAGATGTGATCTTTGTGATAAGTTGTGATTTCTTTCTTTTTGTCGCTTTAATTAAGTGATAAAGAGAGGTTTTTTCCCCTTCAATCACATCAACAGTGTCAGCATTAGATAATAGGGTTTCCATTTTTGACGCTTGGAGCTTTGTTATTTTCGCTTTGAATTTTTTTATCGTCACCAAATCTTGAATGGTGTGGTTTTCTTTATTATATAATTCTCTCAGACCCCTTAAATAAAATTCCATGGTGTGATTTATCCAAAGATTTTTCATACGAGAATATGCCATGATCGTTTGCCTGATTTTGGGTTTGGCATAGGAAAGCCACCAAGCCAAATTAGAATTGTAATTCTGACAATGATTGATGCACGACGACCAAGTATTGGTTACGAGCTCTTCACACTCTCTGTCTATTAGCAGAGAGGTATTCAATTTCCAGAAACCTCTACCACGAACGAGTCTATTTGGAGACATTTTAAAACGGCAAACATATGCGCAATGGTCGGAGAAATTTAATGGAGAAATATCATCACTACTTACCGAGGGTATTAGGTTATTGGTAGCATATATTCTGTCCAATCTACTTTTTGATGTGGGAGTTATGTGCGTAAAACAAAGCTGATTTTCATGTAACGTCCGGAAGGTATCATTCAGCCCAATACCAGCCACCATCATTCCTAGCTCTGTACAGAAGTTGGGGTTGGGACTTTGATCTATACGATCTAAGGAAGGCGATTCAAGTGCTGTTCGAATTGTGGTAACGTTCCTATCGCAATACAGCTCGTGGTCTCAAATGTAAAATGGGGTGTTTTTTATTTGATGTGACGTAGAAGAGCTAAGAAATTAATCAAAAGTTTACACAAATAAGTATCCATTTAAAGATAAGTTAGCTCTCGTAGTCGAAATGTTTGCCAGCATACGCACTTTGGCATAATATTATTCATAATTGATACTGATATTCAACGTCACCAATCGTTTAACAAATTTTCTGGGATTTGTTACCGCACTGCATTTCTCACTGTATTTGCGACAATCTTCATAAAGCGTTGACTGAAAATTAGATGTCGAATTAGCCGTATAAGTAACTTCCATATATAAGGTGAGTTCATCTCATAACTCTTTGGTGGGGGAAGAGTGAATGATCTTACGGGCAACAGCTACTTTATGTGATGTTTAGTACAACGTACGGTATATGTTTTTATATAGATGATGGTATGAGTGACCATCATTGTCGGGTGCCTTGTGACTAGAATGGCAGTCTGACCCACGCTGGATGAGCAGTTACGCTAGGGTGTAGCATTCAATCCTGATTTCTGTTTTCCGTGTTAGTTCCATGAAAAGCTTGTGGCAGAATTCCTTGCCTCAAATCCTCTCACAGCTATTGAATTCGGCGTCAACGAACCATAAAGATCGAAGTAAAAAAAAAAAAAAACTTTCTTAGGATGGGAGAGTTATTCTTGGCTGTCCCTTTCAGC
>JARYHS010001948.1:0-17448 GCA_031002005.1 Vandiemenella viatica | reverse complement strand
ACCGGAGCAGTGGGTGACCCGAAGCACCGATACTGCAACCACGACTTCAGAGAGATGCAACCACGAGACAACCAGCTGGGGAACATCGTCCAGCTACTATCGCAGTTGCTCGCGATGATGATCTCCATCTGACGCAAATAAGAATAATCAAGGGTTTCCCTAAAGGCTGTTTTATATATATATATATAATGATCAAAGCCGGGTTTTCCCCTAAAGTGTACCCCCACCCCACCAAATGATTCCAATAACAACTTATTTGAGACTGTAGATGACGCTACATATAGTAGCGGGGCTATAGTATGCCGTTGAGGCAGCGAAAAAAAAAAAAAAAAGACATGCATTGAAGACGTACAGGAGCAACCGAGACAGTTTTCAAGGGTGCGTTATTCCCTACGGCGAAGGGCTTGGGCATGCATTGCAGAGGTCGGACGTTATATTGAAGGCCTGTTATTAACTCAGAAAGTATGCCTTTGCGACAAAATGTTCATTAGACATTTTTGTCTTAATTTGATTCATACTATCACCCACTAATATATATATATATATATACAGGGTGTTACAAAAAGGTACGGCCAAACTTTCCGGAAACATTCCTCACACACAAACAACGAAAATATGTTATGTGGACATGTGTCCGGAAACGCTTACTTTCCATGTTAGAGCTCATTTTATTACTTCTCTTCAAATCACATTAAACATGGAATGGAAACACACAGCAACAGAACGTACCAGCGTGACTTCAAACACTTTGTTACAGGAAATGTTCAAAATGTCCTTCGTTAGCGAGAATACATGCATCCACCCTCCGACACATGGAATCCCTGATGCGCTGATGCAGCCCTGGAGAATGGCGTATTGTATCACAGACGTCCACAATACGAGCACGAAGAGTCTCTACATTTGGTACCGGGTTCAACACAAGCACCGACGTCAACATTACTTTCCTGCAATTGGGCCAACTGGCGGTGAATCGAGGAAGTACAGTACATACTAACGAAACTAAAATGAGCTCTAACATGGAAAGTAAGCATTTCCGGACACATGTCCACATAACATATTTTCTTTGTTTGTGTGTGAGGAATAAGCTGTAGAGAGGAAACAGAGATAAGCTAAGCACTCATATATATATATATATATATATATATATGCACTTTAATAACTTCCATTTTCTGTTTATCGATTTGCGCCTCGTCGACATCGAGGTCAGTCGAGGCGTGAAGGGACTGAGGGCAACGAATGGGAAGGATTTCGGCCATGGCCTTTTGAAGGAAGCATCGTGGTATTCGCCTGGAGTGATTTAGGGAAACCATTTGGATGCCAGGACGAGAATTCGAATCCACGTCCTCCCGAATGCAAGACCAGTGTGATACTGCTCACGCACCACGCTCTGTTCTCTAGTTTCTCCTAAAATGGGCAAAGATAACATTCGCCATACACCTGTTATCCCTCACGCTAATCGTAAATAAAACTCCTTCGATTGAAATACAGTACATCTCTTAACTTCTCACCTACATAAAAATAAATATTTTCTTTACTTTAACAAAAAGAATTTTAGTTTATCATTTTAATAGTACATCAATCTTCATAAACATCAAATAATGTTATCGAATTTCCTAACTCGTCATTTACCTATTTTAGTATATAACAATACTCTTCTTCTCCCTGATTTTGAAGTGGTCTGGTGGCCCGGTGGTTAAGGCATCTGACTGGTGATCGAAAGGTCCCCTGTTCGAATCACTATCCAGGGACGTATTTTAAATATTTTAACCCGATCTTCAAATTTGTCACAGCTTGTTGTGTAATGTGAAGTACGCCAGAACGCAACTGTGGTTCGGATTGCACGTTAAAATGTCCCCTAAACCCCGCAGGATTATCGCATTACGTTAAGTCGGCTACGATTCTAGCGGATTGCACAGCCAGTAACAACCCCATTACCAGGTCATTAAGAACACATGAGCTTTTACCTCTCCCTTTTATTGTCTTGTTACCGTATTGTAATACATGGCGATGACACGCCACAGATTTCGTGTATACACAACCGGTTTATAACGTCCTTTTAACTGAACGCACCATTAAATCATTTTATATCTCTTATTGTTCTAAGATTTTGGACTAAATATAGCCCTAACGAAAGTAAGACAAAAGTGATGAAATGTAGCAGGAATGATACCAATAATAATAGATTAAATATAAAAATATGACCGGATGCGATAGGACAATTTAGTGAATTACAACCGATGGCCGAAGCAGGATGATGTTGAAAGAAGAAAAACGCTAGCAAAAAGAGACTTTCATGAAAAAGTGAAATCTTTTAGTTACCAATATTAATATAAAATTCCGAAACAACATTTTAAAACTCTACGTATGGAGCACAGTACTTTATGGCAGCGAAGCGTGGACTTCAGGAATATCAGAAAGAAAGGAAAATTGAAGCATTTGAAATGTGGTGCTATAGAAGAATGCTGGACAGATAAAGGACGAAACGAACGAGTTTTGGAAATGATGGGTAAAGAAAGAAGTTTGTGGAAGTGTCATTTAGAGAAATTGCAGGATTGGCTAATTTGTTAGTAGAGAGAACAGTCGAAAGTAATAACTGTATAGGAAATTAGAACATGTGACGCAGATAATTGAGGACGTTGGTTGGAAGGGGTATGTTGAGATGAAAATATTAGTACAGGATAGGTACGGATGGGGGATTGCATCAAACCAGTCAGGAGACTGATGACAGCAAAAAACAATAATTGTACTACTCATAGGGATCCAACCTTCCATTTTACATGTTCGTTACGTGTAAAAACTTTCTTTGATATATAAAATCTTTGATGAATTGATTCCATCACCATATGCGTTTTATTTAGAACTTCGCATTTTTTTTTTTTTTTTTTTTTATTTTGAAGTAACCAAGGTGCGTCAAGAAGATTCACTTGCAAAATCAGAGACCTGTCAAAGACATCCCTTCTTAGCCTCAGTTAAGAGCAAAAGCGAACCCAATGGAGCGGAGTTCGTTTACTAAAGGACATCTCTGCGCAGGAGGTTAATAAAAAATGAGCTTTCAGTTCTTTAATGGCCGCCATTCCTGTGAGACTCAGAGAAGTTAGTCTCTCAAGTGAGAGATGACGCTATTCAAAGATAACAGAGTGCACAGATATGACAGCTGTTCCGGGAGCTTTCTGGCTAATCTCTAATTACAACCACAACCAAACAGGTGCCTCTTTCCGCTAATTCAGTACAAGTGGGATTCACCAGTAGGAAACTATACAAACCATTCAGAAATGACATGATAGTATGTAAGTATATTCACTGTCAAAATCAATCAGTTTACGGCTATCCTTCACAGCAGCAAAGAGTTATTTACCATTTTATAATTATTAAATGTCATAGACAACTAAATACTCAATATTGTTTAACGCCATTATCAATAAAAATAACTTCGGGTTATTAACAGGTTGGGAACAGGGCTGAATATAATCAGAAGTTTGTGGAATATGTGTTGATTTACCCAAAAAAATCTTCTTCTTTTGATCCTGATGTTATAAGAACCAAATATTGTAAAAATCGAATAAAAAAAATTTCTTCTATTACTCCTCTTCGAATAATGATGCAGGTGAAAATTATAATAATAATTTTCTGATCTGCAGGCTATTAAAGTATCGACTTTACTCTTCTGTTAAATCATTGTCTCGAAAAACATTGTTATGACAAGCAGAAAGCGCGCAAATTTTCCTTATATTTTCTATTGCATTATTTTGCTGTGTTAATTTGCTAAGCTGTACCAATAATCTTCTATGGACGTCTGTCCTCTTTTATGTACCAAATAGTGGGTGTAGTTTGCCAACAGTCAGAAGTGGGCATTACTCTTAGTAGTAGGATATATTGTCGTATCTGTGGTTAATGTACCTTCTGGTGTAAAAATATGTGGGTTGGTTCTATTTATTATTATGAGCAAGCTTTTTCTCCACCTACATATATCAGGTGCTTCATATCCTAAGAGTCGGTATTGTATTGTGTCTTCGAAGTTACATCGTAAGCACATGGGAGCAGATGGATTTTCGTTGGTATGTATCTTTCTATGTACAGGGCGTTCGCCGGGAAACGCAACCCACTGTTAGCGCTACAAGGAAGAAACTGCTCCCGGCGAGCGAGCGGTCAGTTTCCGGCATTGTTCGACCGTCGGCCGCGGACTATTTCATAATAATTACGCTTCATAAACTTCATAAACTTGTGTGCTAAGCATTTAAATGTGACGTAATTCATTAGCTTACCTTATAAAAGATGCTGGAAGTGTTGACCCTCTTGTGTAATGCACATTTCACATCTTCTGAACATATTTCGAGACACACGCTGCCCTAACTGACTTAATGATTTTTTGGGTGACTGTTCTAGTCGAAAAGCGATATCGTCAATTTTCTCCTCTGTGAGAATACGGTTGACCGACAGTCTCTTTTTGTTAAAAAATGAACCCGTTTCTCTTACTTTTTTAACCAGACGCAGAATTGTTGATTTAGCTGGCAGTAAAGCGCCTGGAAATTCGCGACGAAATTTACTGCGACACTTTTTAAACGACTTCTTCTTCACATATGTATCGTAGAGAAATATTCTTTGTTGCAAACTGTAACGTACCATAATTTTACTCACACTCAAACACGGTACAGATTAATAAGAGTATGAAGCCCCAAACCAGCTAAACCGCAAAGAAACGTTTATTCACAGCACTGATTAATAAGAGACTGAAGTCACAAACTATCTACAATGCAAAGAAACCGTTCTTAACAATGTAAGGGTCACTGCACTGCACTGTTGGGGCAGCGGAGGTGTTAAACAGTGCAGTGATTCGCGGTGCCGTGTGGCGGAAAGTGCTGGGTCGACTGACCGAGCAAGTTGCCGACGGCAACAGACTGGGAGGGTAGCGTTTTCCGGCGAACGCCCTGTACAACTCTGTGCCACTTGGGTCGGGGATTATTGCTGATATATTGACTATGGGTATTCTCCCATATTTTTTCCCAGTCATTTCTTTTATAAGTGAGCTCTAATTTGCTTTTTGCTCTCTCTTTGCATCAAGCAGCAAATATATATATATTTTTTGATGTGACATGTTCTGCGTTTCTTTATTTTTATGTGACTATTTTCAGAGTAGAATGTGCGAAAGTGGCTTCAGTTCCCGTTTATGTATATGACGTCAACTGGCTCTGTGTTCCTATGTGATTCTAGTACATTTTATATACTTGTATGTTCTGAAAGGTTTGTTTTTGTTACTAGACACAACCACCTGTGCCAACGCGATATTTTATTTATGTTTGTTTAAATGTGACCCAGCGAAAGTGCATCCGTCAGGTTGATCGGTTTCGATGCACCATCTTATTAATCGGCCATGCTAGGCACTTTGAGCTATATAAAATGATGATCTCTGTACGGAGACGTTTATTTTACGGTGCAGTTGGCGCACGCAGCCCAACTCCACCGCAGGCGCCGTTACGTAACCCGCAGCACATCCCAGCACTAGCGACGTGCACCACACAACTTGCTGTCGGACACAGGCGGAGGGGAAACTGCATTTCCTGATCGTCCGTCTCAGCGGAAACCGAGCGTAGGTTGTCCAGGACGTGTGACAGCGCATGGAGGAAAGAAAAGAGTGGGGACGACGCAAGGGACCTTCACCACGCACTGGAGTGTAGTCTGGTAGAGAGAAGTGGGGTGGGGAGGTCGCCATATTGGATTTCTCTAGAAATGGGAATGTGATACGATAACCGTGGCACTGCAGTTTCATGAGGGATTATTTTGTAAATCGACGAGAGAAATAAAAACTGATGAATGATTTTTTTTTTTTTTTTTGATATCCTGCTTAGTTCTCGACATATTACTGTCTAAAAAATGAGGTGTTTTGGACTGAAATTCAGTTTGATGATAGATTATTATGTATCACTGCGAGACAAATCAAAAGTAAAGAATAAAATTTTTCGATATTTCACTTAGTTCTCGAGATATACTGACTACAAATTGAGGTGGTTAGGTTGGGATGCGGCGTGGACCAAAAATTAATTTTTCCAAAGCCACTACGAACTACAATCTGGACTTGCAGAGTGGGTGTTTTAATTTTTTTTTAATAACCTATTGTGGTTAGGTTGAAACGCGGCCAGAATCAGAGTAAAAACTTCACCAAAGTCAGAAGAATCTGTACCTATAATAATTGTTGATAGTCAATATCTCGAGAACTAAGCGAGATATAAAAAAAAATTATTCTTGATTTTCGATTAGTCTCATCGATTTACATTAAATCAATCATCAAATTGCATCGCCACGGTTATGATAGTGCCGTCCACCTCAACATATAAAAATCATTGAGAACTACAGACCTTCAACACTCGCTTACAATAAAGTAAGCCAATAGGCCCGTTTACACGTACGCGCCAAACTGGCGGTCTGGAACGGCGCTCCGGACTGCCGCGCCGGAGCGTGAGGTTGGACCGTCGCTCCTGGAGCGTGCGACGAAAAATGGTCAACACTCCAGTCGCGCGCGCCAGGACTGCGGGTTGGAGCGTACGCGCCAAAAATGACCGTTATCCCGTGGCGCGTGGACTTTCCGCCGGGTTGAAAGTTTTGTAGACGGTCCAGCTTGCAACATTCGGTTTTCAGGTCGTTGTTGTTTTTGTTAGTTGTGCTTGTGTTTGTGTTTATAAGTTTATTTAAAATATCCTCCAAAAGAAATTACATAAACTGATCAATATGAGCAGCTTTAATTTTTTTTTTTTTTTTTTTTTTTTTTTTTTTTTTTTTTTTTTTTTTTGTACAGAAAGAATTAAATAAACAAAGTGTATATAGGCGGAAACATGGCACGAAAATAGAGATCTATATGGACACATGCTTCTTTAGTGAGAGCAACGGGAAAAATAAATGACCCAGATGATTTAAAAAATTGTCTACGAAACAACAGTTGCATATATAACTACATTTTAATAATAATAATATTTCATTAAATTGCAATGGAGCGCACGCTTCTGTGGCAATTTCCCTACACGCCCATCTTCCCTCTTTCCTGCACCCACCTACATTTGCCCTCTACAAATTTTAACTTTAAATTCTTTCAACGTTTTTTGTAAATTGTTCATCGTTTCCCTTTGTAGCTTATTCCAATACCTGACACCCTTACCTAAAAAGGTGAAGTTAAAGTTAGTATCTCCACAAATATCAAAACAAGACACAGTTATGAGGAAGAGCATAACTGCAGAGTAATGTTTGCCTCCTACTCTTCGTTTTTTGGCAACTGGAATATCCCTCCAAGATTTTAAATTGCTTGCATATATTTTGCTCAGTTCTTTTCGAATTGCCGCCGAGTTTCTTGAATCCTTTCAGTGACGAAATCTTTGTTTTCACTTTCACGTACATTTACCCTGCTGAATTCTACTAATCATATTTACGAATTTTTATTTTTGTAGTCGTTTGATTTAACCTTCCACAAACAGAAAATTCTTATAAAGTTCTATAAATCCTTCCAAATTATCTCTTGACCACATTTTTTCAAGATTTAGATTTTTATCTGTTAAAGCAGGGTAAAGTTAAATAAAGTCACCCAGAAATTCGAACCAACAACGAAGTTGTACTGACGCATCAAGACTGCAGACCGACAATGCACGTGTAAACACAAGGCCCCGTTAGACCTTCGCGCCAGATGTGCGCATTCGGAGCGCGCGCCAGGCCTCTCTGACCACCGAGCATTTACACGTAAAGGATTGATGCGCGCGCCTGGAGCGTACGCTCCAAAACCGTCGGAAAAACCGTGCGTGTAAACGGGCCTTATTACGTGCATAGATCCGCCGTAAGCGGGTGTACAAGGCGTGCACCGCACGTAGGCGTCACATCGAGGGGGGCGGCAAATCGAGTGATCGACAGTCGCCGCCCCGCGATAGTGCCACTCCATTGTCGCCGCGACGAAACCTATGAACTGATGTAGCGGGCGACTGTCTTTCTTTCTTTTTTTTCTTTTTCTTTTTAGCTCAACTGCTGCTTCAGGCGGCCGGTGACACTCGGGGCGGCAACAATGGCAATAATGTTCCAAGGAGTGGCTATCTCTCAGTTTTTTGACCCGGTTCGTATGTGCAAAGTAGTAAGATATGGTGATCGTCTACAATACACTAACAAATATTTGAGATCAACGTCATCCTATTGAAGCCACGTATAAATCTATAATGATTAGCCCTACTCTTGCTGATACCTATTAAACACTTCAAGAACAATAATGACAATGTGACTAAATAATGAAACGATATTCCCGGTTGTTTCTTATCTGGTCTGTTTGTGCAACCGTATGCAACACAAACTGCCATTATAAAAAACTTTGAGAATGAAATATTCACATCAGCAAACACTGCGCAAACAGCGTAATGTTTTGATAAATCTATTATGGCAGCAGCGCATGCGCAGTACGAACATGGTGTTTACTGGAGGTTCGCAGATTTAGCGGTATTTCGCCTCCTATCTTTTCCTTCGTTTATGTGACAGCCATCCTTGTCAGGCTCTACCAGGAGTGGTCTAATTAAGATGACAACGATCCTGGTACATAAACGAAATATTCTGGCCGTTTCCGAGATGCTTGTTTCCAGGGGCCGGTCCATAACAATCTGTCCTTTGTCAAAGTAACTAATGTTAGTGGGTCTCCCCATTTGCAAACGTATCGTCGCTAGAATAAATCGCGTCTCTGCTTCGTGGATATTCTTTCCTTACAACGTTACCATACGGTATTCAGTCTGGTGGTGATTATTGGTGATTATGTTTTGGCTTATCAGTGTATATTGTCTCCCACCATCTTGATTACAAATTTTTCGTTGCCAGATGCGTCTGCATTATCTAAACAGCCAACGAGTTGGCGCCATTCGGTTAACGATACTCGGCTTGCTCGAGAGCCATTATACTTTACCTACGAAGCAGTACGATATGGAGAGCGTACGCTGTATAAGGAAGCCGTAGCAGAGCACAGTACAGACACTTGTCGAAAATACAGCTGTAAGCCTCTGAAACTGCAAGGCTAATGTCTGAAGCGCCTCCGGAACAGCGCAATCAACTCGGAACAGCTGCTACGTTGGAATTAGCAAAGAACGTTATCCGCGAAGAGATGATCGCACAGTACCAGACTGCAAAGAGAGCGTCTATAAACTATGTGATTTGGTCCAGGGGCGGTGGAGGGGATGGCTGGAAAGCTACGCTGGGCTACGTGGGATGGAGCAGGAGGGAGAGGGGAGGGGGGAGGGTGGGAGGGGGGTTCCGAGCCAGCCAACGTAGCCTTTCATTCATATTATTTACGACAGTTAAAATGAGGCACAGAACACACAACAGCATGTATAAATTTATTTCAGTCATTTAATTATCGCCATATGTAATTGACGACAGTCTGACAAGAGAAAACAGTACAAAATGTCTTCTGGAATTCGCAGGGAAAAAAGGTAAGTTGTACGCGATGGAGGGTGGATAATGGGGGAGTAAAGACATAAGTTAGAAGGAAATCTACACTACTACATGAGAACATAGAGATTAAATAATTTCCACTTCAGTCTTTAATGGACAGCTTTCTTTTAAATTTCTTAAACTTACCGACCGGCATATTATTTAACTTACTATCAGAAGATTCCTTACACAACAGATTTTTCCAAAAGGTATTAATTTCTGCCTAAAAAAACAAAGCGCAGTTCTACTACTATCTATAAACACCTAAAACTTTTTAATATTTTTCGCTAATAATTCCTAACCACTTGTAGTAATAACAAAAAAATTGCGCAACATTTGGAATTTGTTATTTCAAATAGTTAAAATTTTTAGCAGATCCTATCAATCACTTTGCAACTTGTTGCACAAACATAAAATATATCAATTTATTCAAAAAAAAAAAAAATAACTTGATGGCTGATTCATAACTTCTAAACTTTATGAATATAAACGGCGGGATAGACGTGGCGATATTTTTAACAGCTGCACAACCACTAAGTGTAATAATTAATTTCGTTAATATTTTAGGCTTCCCTAACCTGACCCACTTCTGGTCGTACTTATATAAATTTAGCTCTTTCTAGTTTCGATGAAACAACTTAATTGAAGTGATTATACTAAAATCTTCACTTTAGATGAACAATAACAGCAAGAAACACCAACCAATCAACTTACTCCACGTACATGACAAAAGCCCAACTCAGACGGTTACCGCAAATAACTAGATGCACACCTCAAACACTGCCACAAAAATTAAAAGTTTGTTCTGGACCGGAGGTCCTCCTTCGGACGATGAGTGGTGATGAAAGAGCCTCGCTTGGTGGTAGCACTACTACTTATAGACTTCACGAAGCCGACGCTTCTTCTGATACAATCCCAGGGCGTTCTTTCCCCTCGCGGAGTATTGTGCCGAAACCTTTATCCCCTACGGGTAGATCCTAATATTGCACCACGCTCGCAATTCACATATCTAAAACTCATAATAATGTCCTAAAATACACTCTGTAAAGCCCTAGAGCCGTCACAAGAGGCACATAGTTTTTAGGGAAATATTTTACAGGACTTGATGAATCCCATAGCGTCCAATGCCATGACATCCGAGACTAGTTTAAGAACTGGAGGCTGACTTTTGCATCTGGCTGGACCAATGACTGAAGAGTCCGTTCCGGTGGACGAAGTCATCCAGTAAGGAATAAGTTACCATGTAGAAGAGGGTTCATCTTGCTTCCAGGCAGAGATGTAGCGGGATTTGGATTCTGTGGTGATGGAGAGATGTTAGTGAGAAGATCAGAAAATGGTTGTATGTGAGAGAGACGCTAGTGATCGCATCTGTAAGCTGTTGAATGCAATGACTAACAGAAGATTAGCAAGCACCTCTAACGTTATAAGATTTCAATTGGAGCTACAATTTTGAAGAATTGTAACGCTTATACAAAGATCACAGTTGTTGGGTTCTGGATCCTTACCGCAAGCGATTAATTGACACCACAGTGTTAGTACAGAGAAGAGCCGCTCGATTCGTCACTGCTTGCCACAGTCCTTACGAAAGAGCAACAGAACTGATATATAGATCGGGGTGGGTTTGTCTGGCAGACAGAGGACATCGGTTTCGTCTGAATTTACTGGCGAATATGTGAACATAATCTTTCATTTAATTCTTCGTCAACCAACCTATTTAGGTGGTAATGGCAGAAGAGATAAGATTAAGGAAATAAAGTGCCGTACTATACATATTCTTTCTTTCCACGTGCTATTCGGGATTGGAATGCACAGAGAAAGTTTTGATGCAAAGCAGTATCTGGCACCTAGAATAATTGTGATTTACAGAATATGTAAGTACATGATTGATTAAAAAATAATAAAAATTAATATTCTTTCCCCAGGTATAACAATTTTCTCACTTTTTTAACTATTTGTGAATAAATATTCCTGGAAGTTGTTTAATAATGGATCTGCATAATTTTCGGTTAATTAATTGTGAATTTGTATAATTGAACATTGTTTTATGGGCAGAAACTATGTAATGGTTGTATGATATGTTGAAGGACAATATTATGCATGAAACATTGATGAAAATTTTGGAATTGAAAGTGTTGATTTGAGTTACAGTGTTTGGAGGACGATTTGCGACGGTTTGGACTGGTGTTTGTTGATAATGTGTATAAATACTTGAAAATATCTTTCATTTCAAGTCGTTTTCTAATGATCGTGAATGATTTTGTATAAATTCTGGTTGTTTTAATGTTATTTTAATTGTTTAAGTATTGTTAGGATTCGAGAAACTGTAAAACAACTCTTTAATTTCATTTAAATTAATATTCATTACCACGTGAAACTTTGACTCACCTAAGGAAAGGTATCGATACTTCGCTTCTTTATCTTTTGAATACTAACACGGTCATCGCAACTGGCTGCAGGGTGTATTTACGATTAATGCAATGATTGGAGCTCCTAGATGATAACTTAGTTGTGGATTTTGGTTCCAATTAGCACACGTGTTCATGGACTGCTGAAACGACACAATTTTACTAGCACAGTTTTAGTAGTATAACACCGATCACCAACCGAAAATTTATAATTTGTGATAGATTTGTATTCCTAACTATTGCTTCTGGTTACCACAACGATGCGAAGACGACAGCCAGAGTTTATTTTCTGGTCGCTAAAGCATGAAGAACGTATCCATGGACCCGGCTTTTATTCTAACACACACTGAAACACTACTTCACACTGCCAGAGTTATACCGCGACTCCTGCCATTGTTCTGCGAGATTAGTATAACTACGTAAGAATCGATTTATCGAACTGACACTCAATACATATCATCGATATACACAGATACCATTTGACAAGCCAACTCATTAGTGCAAGACATAAAAGGTCGCAAGCCTATTGTATTGCGACAGAACGTCGGTCGGAAGTCTGTGAATTATTCTGGAAATTTATGTAGCATCTATATAAAGCGAACGTCAGAGAGGAGTTAGTTATAGTTTTGAAGGAGTTGCAAGTTAATTGAAAGTTAGAATCGCTGGAACATTTTCATATTTGTGCATAGTATCTTTGCACCTTAACAGTCTTGTTCTGTAATGTTATTATAGAGAGCACGGAAAAATAAACTTAAGAAGAAGTGCAATGTTGTTGCAGACCTTGTTTATGCAGTTGCTTAATTAATTACTAGTAGAAAAATAACACCAATGCAACTGTTTAATTTATTTATTGTTGCGTCATACGCGTTTCGCCTCTCATCGAGGCATCATCAGCGTCGGATCTGCATTAAAAGTTTTTATATACAGTTTTGTAAACATTTTAATTATATTATTACATAATTGTGAACACGACACATTTTTACAACTGATATTTACTTACTATTTACATTTGTTATTTAGGGTATGTAGCTGCGCATCTCCGTTTCATTAACCAAAGCATGTTTTGTTTGCATCATATTTAAAAAATAATGCAAAATTGTTGCTTTCTCAACACCTGGTCGTCTGATGTGGCCAGCTGGTTTGTTTATGTCGTGTCTCTGGTACGCTTTCACGTGATGCGGTTGTCTGCTGTGGCCATCTTGTTTGTATATGTCGTGTCTCGTGCCGACAGCGCGAGTTTTAAAATTGCGTGAACGCGTGATGATTTTGTTAATGTGGTTTATATATGTGATGTACATGTGTGTGTGGGTTTATTGGATTCTGTGTTTAATTTGTTTTGTCCGTCGAGTTTGTGTACATTAGTTTCAGTAACATTTGGTTCGTGAGGTTTACATGGTCATTTAGTACCTGTTTGCCTTCATTTTTAGCTTTCTGAATATAGACGTTTTCCTGTAAATAAAAAATGTAAATAGTAAGTAAATATCAGCTATAAAAATATCTCATGTTCACAATTATGTAATAATATAATTAAAACTGTATATATAAAACTGTAACGCAGATTCGTCGCTGATGCCTCGATGAGAGGTAAAACGTGTACTCCGCAGCAATAAATAAATTAAACAGTTGCGCTGGTGTTATTTTTCAACTAGTAAATAAGAAAAAGTGATTCTTCGAGCAGTGGCGTAGCTATGTTAATAAGGACACCGGTAAAAAAAAAAAAAAAAAAAAAAAAAAAAAAAAAATTTGGGCCCTCAGGCCAGATGGGTGACGTTTTTTTAGCTCTACCAAGGTTTGCTGGGAGGCCCTGCCGAGCTGAGGGTGGGCCCCCTGAGCTGCACTTGGGCCCCCCTGAGCTTGGGGGTCCCGGTGCACGGCACCACCTAGCCATCCGAAAGTTCGCCTCTGACTTCGAGTGGTTATTTCATACAGTCAAATAGCTATCAACGTGGAAGAACCGAGGACCTATAGAAGGTACTGGGTTATTTGCGGTCTGAGGATCAGTGATAAGGACGAGTAGTCCATTGTGTCGTGACACTCCTTGCCAGGAAACTGTGTTGGTGAGGACCAGTCAGTTGCATGCTGACTGTAGACTGTGTTGCGATGTTTTTCTCATATTCCGTAAGCCGTCGCTGAGCAGTACGAGATGCCGTGATTGAAATAGGACTCCAGCGCTCGACGCGGCGGCACACTCGGTGTGGCTGTTAATCGAGTTTGCGGAGGCCGCGTCCCGGCGACATATTGGTTCGAGCGTGGCGCCGCCAGCGGCGGGCGGGCGGATTACGGCTAACCCGGTTATAAACGCGCTGCTCAGCTAAGCTCAGCCTGTCCCGCACTAAAGCTGATTAAAAGCGAGGAGCGGCAGAGGAGGCGCTGATGCAATAAGCAAGACGGGGGCTCCAAGGCTAGGCGCAGGGACCTGTTGAGCGGGCAGCCGCAGTCAACCGTCACCGAGGTGACGGCTAAGCAGTGCTGCCAACGGAGAAACTTCAGTCCGCATCACACCGCCGTATATACGGTGCCGGTTAGGCTGATTATTAACCACACAATTATTATGAATCAGAGATCTCACAACGAGAGGGTCTTTGATGTGAAAATCGCGATCAGAGAACTAACAAGTCTGATAAATACTACGCCACCTCACGTTTCTCACCATAAAGCAATTCCGCCTGGTGAGTCTCCGTTTATGAGAAATCGTGGATTGAACATTATAAAAAGTGTGTGTGAATTACATATACCTGTAGGGAAGACCATTTGTAAGCAAACGTTACTCAAGGCGTGCCCAGTAAGGCGGTTTCTTCATGTGCGGGTGATCCCGGGTTCAATCCCATTGTGACAGAACAGAAACATTTCATAAGAAAATCATATTTTTTCCCTGAGAGTAGACAAAAATCGATATATTTATTCTTAAAGAAAAGAAATGTAGATTGCTATGGAGATGAGATATCAATATATAGCTAGAGGCTAGCGACGGTTGTTTTTAAATCATTTCATTGCTGAAGAACCCTGCATCTTCGAATGCTACAGGACCGAGCGTGGTGGTGTAACGGATAGCGTTCCTGCCTCGCATTCGGGAGGACGGCGGTTCGAATCCCCGTCCGGGCATCCAGATTTGGGTTTTCCATGGTTTCCCCAAATCACTCCAGGCGAATGCCGGGATGCTTCCTTCAAAAGGCCATGGCCGAATTCCTTCCAATTCCTTGCCCCCATCCTTTCCCGTCTCTAAAGACCACGTAGTTAAAAAGAGACGTTAAACTGTTACAAAAAAAAAAAAAAAAAAAGAATGCTACAGAAGTCTGATGTAGTTCCTAAAGGAATTCAAGTTGTGTATAATAAATGGAAAACTGTTGAATACAAAAGGATTGAATTCCTTATATTTATAATCAGTTCTTAAGATACCAGTCACGCGATACCATCGTGAACCAATTTTTATTGATTTTTTTCTAATTGCTGTTCGCTTTTGTAGCATTACGGATTTATTTTGAAACAAATTCATCAAATTATTTATTTTCATTTGAGGAATGCACCAATGTTTGCTTAATACATACATTTGAAACGCAAATTACGTGCACGCAAGGATAAAAAATATTCTTCCACAGTCACATACAGTTTTTATTATTGAAGTAGGACACCATATTTCGTTCACACTTGTAAATTCCGGCCTTTCCTTCATTAAATTTGAACGATACTAGGAATTTTTTTATCATGTCTTAAAATACTGGTGCTCGCGAAATGTGCCGAATACTTGACTATATCTTCACGAGAAGATATTTAACGATTGTCTTGCAATAGTTCGAGCGCTCTTTGAAGCCTTTTTACTTGTATTTTGACTTGAGGATTGAATTACGCATCACATGGCTGACATAATTGCATACATTCTTGGCAGTATCATTTTTACTGCGCAATAATCTCTATTAATAATCTTTATTAATAGAGGGTTGGACCACCCTTTGTCTGAAGTACAGATTTAATGCGACGTGGGCTAGATGCATAAAGGTCATGGACAATATTTAAAGGTATATTAAACCATTCCTCCCGCAGAACTGTCTCTAATTCCGAAAGGCGGGATGGAGGAGGATTAGACGCTTCTCTGGGCGTTCTGCAGATATAACCGGGTCCGGTTGTCTGAAAAAGGGTAGATGGCGATTCATCTGACCATATTACCTGTTGCCACTGCTGTGTGGACCAGCCTTTGTGATCTCTACACCACTGGCGTCGCTTGAAAGCATTAGTTGCTGTCACCAAGGGTTTACGAATTGCCATTCTGCCATAAATGTTCGCAGCATGAAGTTCCCTTTTGACAGTTTTTGTTGAAACGGGGTCCTGTTCGTTTAGGATGTTATCACGGATAACGATTGCTTTGGCTTTCGGACTTCATGCGCTTCAAGACCCGTCTATCTCTATCAGTAAGCTTTGACTTTCGGCCACTGTTGTGCTTTGAAGACGCCGTCTTACCCTCTTTCGTGTACGCTGTCATAACGGCTGATACCGTAGTCCTTGCAAACCCCAAAAGGTTTGATGTTTCCGTAACCGATGCTCCACTTAAACGCGCTCCGACAATCATTCCTCTTTGTAATTGTGACAGGTCTGACACTTCAACTTATCACAGACAGTTCGATAGACGCATGCAACGCAGGTGACTGCTGTTGAGAGACTGATACCTTCCTCTTCACGCTCACTAGGTGGCAGACTTCTGTTGCAGGTGGCGGCGCGGCAGTACTGCAGGTATGAAATACGTCATACTTTTTCACAGGTATTCGTATTATTTTGTCCTCCATCTGTATTTCTCCAATGCACTATGAGATGTGATGAGAGTAATCTGGTACTTATTCGAGCCTCTTCTTTTCATCATATTTTATGTAATAATAATGGAGTAATACAAATTTTCAAAGAGATACATGTTCGTAATTCATTACATTTTCTTCGTTTCTTTTTTTTTCTTAGAGAGACTATATAATTCATCTACACCTTCTTAGTGTCAGACGTCATCATTTGGAGGACAAGTAGAAGATTACTGGTGTTTTAGATACCATATGCTTAAAAGAGACTGACGATATACAACGTCATTGCTACATTCCCTGACGACACTTCATTCTAAGGCCACAAATTTGGCCTGCCACTATTGAATTATCTAGAGAGTCGTATTCACTCCTAACTAGCTGCTAAAGGTCCGTCCTCCGTTCCTCACCAATCCCTCTCCGAGATGACCGCTGTGTCCACGTAGGCGAGTGCTGAATTTCCCAGGGTTAAGGGCAGCAGAATGCAGACAGAGCCGACTGATCCTGAACCACCTCTGTTAATCTACGGAGAAACCTATGATAATAATTAAATTTTCAGGAAAAGTAGGAAATAACTGGTGAAGAAAGGACGTTTCTAGAAGAATCTAACATAAAAAGTTACAAGATGGTAGGTATCATTTAATAAATACAGTACTGGTTATTATACGAAGGGAAGAAACAATAGAAAATATGAACTGTATAAAGCAATTTTTTTTTTTTTAGATTTCAATTTCAATAACTTTTATTAAATTTCTATTTATTATTTTTATTTTTATTTATTTACTAGCCCGCACCCGCGACTTCGTACGCGTGGATTAAGATTTTTTTTTTTTTTT
>JARYHS010001947.1:0-10017 GCA_031002005.1 Vandiemenella viatica | reverse complement strand
TATTCCATCAAAAATACTGTTTTTGTGAGGAATAACAAAATTGCGGTAATAAAAGACCGTCAATACATACGGTACTAAAAGAAAACACACATGGTCTCTGACGTGAGGCACGATTTATTGAATCCAAAGCAACGTAGTTACACCCAAAGAAGTTTGAATATTATACACGTTACACCTCGAGACGACAATAAATCAAAGTGTTTGGTGTTGTGTATTGGTTAATAAATAAATAAGTGTACTATTAAAATTACAGTAACCCGTTAGTTTCGCATACGCGAATAGTGGAATTTTCAATCCCGAATACAGAATGTCACAATTGTTTCATCCGCGAATAACGAGAACGTAAATAAAGAGCTTTGAAATAAAATGATTTCAAAGGTATTCATTAGCACAAAGTACCAAAATGACATTTGTATTGCAGTGAACATTATTATTTTATGTAGTAATTTCTATTAACCAGATCCAAAATTGCTGTCTAAAAAAAAAAGTTTTGAAATACAGATGTAGTTAAGAAATATGTATCAAAATTTAAATGTAAAAAATAAATAATATGTCTACAATAGTCCTGCTACATCAAAAACATTGGGAGTGCTTCACACAAAATTATAGAAGGAACTAAAAATAATTAGACCTAAATGTGCACACCTAATGTCTAACAGAGCACAACCAGAAAAATTCCGAAATATGTCGTTTCCTCTACGAAAGCATCATATTTCTGTAAGTCAGAGATCAACATGAATGATGCAGCAAAATTCACAAGAGAAAAATGGAGAAGTATAGAACAGTCCCAATGGAAAAAAGATTGTTCAGACTGCGCGGTACTCAATCATTCTGTATGTACTGTGAAAAGAAAGTAGGCCTACTTTAAATAACTGAATTATCACAGTTACAATAATGAATAACAACTTGATAAAAACAACTTGATAAAAACAACAATAATACAGACTATTTTAGATAACATTTATATATCAATTAAACTCAATGGAAAATGCTTGTACAGACCAAACGTTAAAAATGTTTTGGCAACTGACATACTCATTTCAAGCTCATCCCGATAAGTAATACTTAATTGTGCGACATCCTACAGCTATTGAAGAAAATCTTTGTATTTATAGATTATTTTTAATGTTTGAGTACACATTGCTACTAACGTGTGTTTTTTAAACTATAATTTCATTTTTAACTTTTCAGATCACATTTAGCTATTTAAAATGTTGATTTTTTTTGTTAGCCTGAAAATAAAAATGAAATGTAATTACAACTCTCGAATCTTAGTATTTCATGTGCGACAATGAACTTAATTCATGGTTCTTTTATGTTGTAACTGCAATAAACGATGAGAGCGACAAGGGCTGCTGGTGAAGGGACAGAAATAGATTATCAAAGTGATACTGATTGCAGATTCGCGATGGGGAAAGTCACAGATATTAAAGAAATAGATGAAATGGCTGAAACAATAACTGACTGCGTTAAAAGTGGGAAAGAGGAGATAAATTCTGAAAATGTAAAGCCAATAGTAAGGGTGTAATGGTAAACTGTAGAAGTATAATGAACAAAGTAATCGAATTTGCAAACTTAATAGAGATGCATGAACCACAAATAATAATTGGGGTAGAGAGTTGGTTAAAAGAAGAAGTACTAGACAGTGAGGTTTTTCCTGATGGTTACAGAGTGTACCGCAGAGATCGAGGAGCAATTGGTGGAGGAGTCTTCATACTAGTTAGCAAAAACTACCATAGTTCACTGGCATTCATAGATCAAGACAATGAGTTACTTGGGGTAGATTTCTGGGGTAGTAAAAAAGAAAAAAATCAGAGTGTTGGCTGTTTACCGCAGTGGAAGAATGACAGAAGAGGATGAGGCTCTTGGGGAGAAATTAAATTCATACTCAGATTTCAGAGGTGAGAATAGAATGATCATCATCGGCGGAGATTTAAATTTACCAGGTGTAAACTGGGAAGGGAATAAGATAAATAACACAAGGGAACAAAGATTTGCAAATATCTTAATAAGGGAAGGAGGATTTACACAAGTGGTTGAGCAAAACACTAGGGGACAAAATATTTGGATATATTTCTAATTAAGCCCGATGAAAACCTTTTGAGGTATCAAGTAACTGATGGAATAAGTGATCATGAAGCAGTTCTGATGGATATTAGAGGATTCAGTAAACCAGCAGCCAAAATTGAAGGGGGAAATAGGTACAATTATAAAAAGGCACAGGTTTCAAATTTGAGGAGATATTTCAGAGAACAATTCAGCAAATGGAAGGAAGGCTCAGGTACAGTAGAGTCAAGGTGGAAAGAGTTCAAGGAGATAATAAGAAAGGGGGAAGAAAAATTTATTCCAAAGCAAAAAATAAAGAGAAGTAGAGATCCTATGTACTATAATAGGGAAGTGAGGAGGTTAAAGAGGTTGGTAAGAAAAGAACATAACAGAGTTAAGAGACAGCAGGGTAGTAGGGAATATTTAAAACAACTAAACAAGGACTTAATAACAGCAAAGAAAATGGCCAAAGATGGGTTTATGAAGAGTATTGTCAGTGCAGGGGGACCATTGACTGATGCATCTAGAAATTTCTATGGCTATGATATCAGGAAACTGAGGGGAAGGGAGGATGTAGAGACACTTATAGATAAGGATGGAGAAGAAGTTACTGACGATTTGAAAAAGGCAGAGATTTTAAGTAACTGGTTCAGAGAAAGCATTAGGGAAAATGAATCAGAAACAGGAGGGTCTAATTCGGAGAACGAGCTTAACAACACAATTAGAAATGACGATAGTAAAAAATTTGATATCCATCCTGAGGAAATCATGAAGGAAATAAGAAAGCTGAAAAAACATAAAGGGGCTGGTGAAGATAATATTACTACAGATATCTTAAAGATAGCCGGATGTGACATTGTACCTTATCTTGAAATATTATTTAAATTGAGTCTAGACACTTGCTGCTTACCACAGGACTGGAAAAGTGCTTTCCAATAAAAAGATTTACCATCTAAGCTACACCACATGTGTTAACTTGTAAATAACAAATTTATCCTAACAACAATGTGCAAAATGTGTGCGACATTTAAAATGGGAAAACTGGAATATTTTGACCGTGAGCAACATTAAACATTAGCAAAATTACTCAGTTGGCCAACAATGTGTGAAAACATAGTAAACATTGAATGTCATTAAATACTCAATCACCTAAAAAATTAGAAAATTTACAAAATATTAGGTCCTGCCACATCGCCAATAATACATTAAATACCATTATTGTTTGATAAAATATAGTGGTGATAGGATGGAGATGCAACCAAAATAGTCCTTTAATACCAACAATTCAAAAAATGTTAGATCCTACCACATCACCAATAATTCACTAAGCTACCATCATTGTTTCATGAAATCTAGTGACGATATGACCCAAATATAACCAAATAATCAAAGTGTTCTTGTAAATGTAATATATAATTGTCCTTCACCAAATACTGATTACTTCAGTTTAATAAAGTATGTTGATAAAACTGATTTTACGACTAAACACAAAATACACTTGTTAAATCCTTGTCCATAAATGAAGAAAGAGATGGTGAAATTGTGAAAAACAGACCCTTTAGCCACTTGGGCTTTACAACCTAAGGTGTGGAAATAGTAAGAATTCAACCAAGGGAGATTGGATAGTACAGATTAAAGAAAGACACCTCGTCACAAGTAAGTAGAAACAATGACGAGGTAAGCATGAGGTACATCGTGTTTGCCAAACACGCCACACCCAGACACTGTGTGCCTCTGAAGAATTGAAGCACTTCACAACCTACTCACTGCGCAGCATGCCTCTGTCGGTTTATCCTGAAGTCTTCAGTACTTGCTGCTTGTCACCACCTCTGCACTGTCTGCAACACATATTCCACTTTTTTAATACAAGACTGGTTGTTTCTAAGCTAAAATGTTCTATTAAAAATGTTTCTGGAAAAAAGTCTATTCTCTAACCGTTTAAATGGATTTTAATATCATGTCCCATTATAGGTGTTTGGTACAAATAGCCTCCACTTGAACAGCCTCAATCAGTTTATTGAAATTATGCCTTCATCTCGAATATGTGGGCTGGCATCCTTCCCACTATATCCTTCACTAGTTCATCTTCTGGTATGGGATCGGTAAAATTAGAGCCTTTTGCAGCTTCTTTCATAAAGAAATCTAGCAGTCGTTCTCTGTCTGACTGAAACCTTCTCCCTCTGCACAATTTCCTCTTCGCTGCATACTGCCATTGGCTAGACCAGAAATGGCTCATAAATTTCTCCTTAAATTTACTATAGGTCTGACAGTTTTGGATTATGCTTTCACCCCACAATCTGGCACTCCCTCTTAAATGTTGGTAAATGCAGTTAATCTTTTCTGTGTCATCATACAATTCAAATGATCGGTAGGACTGAAAACTTGTGAGGAAAGTTACTGGGTGCAGGTCCCCATTGTCACTGAATGGAGTCACTGTAAATTTCTCAGGTGTCATGATGGTTACTTTATCTTGCACAGTGTTAACCCTTACTGTTTGAATATCATTAACCTTCCCTTCAATCTTCTGGAACCTCTCATTGTTAGTACAAGTGTCTGTTTCTATTATGTGTTCCACCCTTTCTACAAGTTCCTTTTGTTGCCCCTCTACTTGTTGTAGTTTTTGTTCAATGTTGGCAACCCTCTGTGTAGATCTGTCTTGGCTAAGCTCAATTTTGTTAACCTTCCCAACATAGCCAGATAACTCTTCATCATACATCTCTCCACAACCTTTTAAAGAAATATCCTTGGTCACCTTACTTTCATTAGTCATATTGTCAGTTATTTGTAATCTTCAGTTTTATTGTGAACCCCTTGAAGTTGTTCAGCTGTGTGATTCAAGTGTTCTTGCAGTTGCGCCTGCATACTCCTATCAGCCTGCTCCAATTGTTTGAGTTGCAATGATTGTTTATCAAATTTTTCTTCTAGTTTTTTAAAGTTTGCTTCCATGGATAAAGACAGTTGATTGATGAGGCTTACCAGGAGAGCCGATCCAGTTAGGTTTTCAGATTTTTGTGTATATACTACAGGCACTGGGGTACTTGCAATTTGTGAGTTATTGGCGGGTTCCTGTACATTAGTACTAAATGTGCGGTTAGAATCTGTTTGTGTTCCTGCCAAGTTACTAGATCCTACTTCTCCAATCACCATGGCTGGTTGTATAGCTGCCCCTGTAATTATAACATCTGAGCCTCCTGTATTACTTCCCTCATCTGAAATATGTGAATAGTTTCTATCCAGTATTGGTGACATATTTTCTGAAAATCCAAGTAAATCATTAGCATCTGAAGAACCGCTATCAAGGGATCCCCTGCTTTCAAAGACATAAGCCATTTCCATTTTAAAGTTTTGAGTCAACCAAAAATGTAAGTTAAATATACCAGCACGTTAATTTAGGGTTTATGCAAAATTTGGAAACAACACACTCAAACAGTTTGCGACACAAGGACCTCAAAAACCCGGCAAAGTACACACACAAAATAAAATTAGTTTAAACACACACAAACACCATATAGTTTCATACGTCGAAACTTTGAAGAGAAGGATCACTGGGAAATATTTGCGCCTGCCGCGTGAAAAGGTTTACTTATCTTGCTTTGTTTCTGCAGACTGCTCGTGGATCGTGTTGATGCTGCCATGATCCGTTACTCCGTTTCAAACTGTATACATTCTTCCTGTAACGGGTTAATGGCATTTCCCCATTACTTTGGAAGATAATTGAGAAGTTTTAAATATTGGCGGTTTGCGTGGTTGTCTAGTGACATCAGCATCCGCCAAGTCCGTGGGTTTAGGGAGGAGAACCCAGTTTTAAAGCATGGGTTGAAACTGGTCGTCATCTAGTGACGTCAGCATCTGCCGGGTCCGTGAACTCGGGGGTGTAAACCCCAAATTCGGAAGCATGGTGCACTTGGGAGAAAGACGCACCTAGGCTTCTGGGCGGGCAGTCTGCCGTTGGCCGTGGAGTAGGTGAGTCCGTCGGGAGAGTGAACAGTCAGTCGAGTCGATGAGAACGCGTGTTCATTATGATAAAGAATTAATTTTGGAGAAGGTGATTTCTTTGGTGATATGAAGGAACTTTATTAATGAAGAAAGTATTTGCAGAATTTTATATGAATTGTTTCGTGGTGAGCCATAGGCATGTTCTGAGAACTAGTAAGGGTGTTGTATGAATGAAAAGAGTGCGTGTTATTCAGTCTAAATTTATCGGAGGCATTACCTGTAATCTTTAAGGATCGAAGTACCATAGCGAACTTTCATAAAGGTTGGGAGTTGGAGCGAGACTATCTTTTTAACTATTAAATGCATGTGTTTCAAATAAGAAGGTGCATTTTTATTTCATTTACCGACTTAATATCGGTTGGCGGCCGTCAGAGAAAGAACCAGAATCTAGTGAGTGCGCGGAAGCTTTAAAGGTTCACAGTAAGTATTGTAACCGAACCTCCAGCATAACCGCGACATGGCGACGTGTTGTGGCTCGCCGTTATAATAAAAGACGGGTGTTTCCGATTTATTTGACTGAACCAAAGTGCAACAGTTACATAGAAGGCGGTGGACAAAACAACATCGGCGGCGGAAAACAGCGACTACACGACAACAAGAAGTGTAAACAAACAAGCGAGCATCTATGGAAGAATGTATACAGTTTGAAACGGACCATGGCAGCATCAACACGATCCACGAGCAGTCTGCAGAAACAAAGCAAGATAAGTAAACCTTTTCACGCGGCAGGCGCAAATATTTCCCAGTGATCCTTCTCTTCAAAGTTTCGACGTATGAAACTATATGGTGTTTGTGTGTGTTTAAACTAATTTTATTTTTGTGTGTGTACTTTGCCGGGTTTTTGAGGTCCTTGTGTCGCAAACTGTTTGAGTGTGTTGTTTCCAAATTTTGCATAAACCCTAAATTAACCAGTGCTGGTATATTTAACTTACATTTTTGGTTGACTCAAAACTTTAAAATGGAAATGGCTTATGTCTTTGAAAGCAGGGGATCCCTTGATAGCGGTTCTTCAGATGCTAATGATTTACTTGGATTTTCAGAAAATATGTCACCAATACTGGATAGAAACTATTCACATATTTCAGATGAGGGAAGTAATACAGGAGGCTCAGATGTTATAATTACAGGGGCTATACAACCAGCCATGGTGATTGGAGAAGTAGGATCTAGTAACTTGGCAGGAACACAAACAGATTCTAACCGCACATTTAGTACTAATGTACAGGAACCCGCCAATAACTCACAAATTGCAAGTACCCCAGTGCCTGTAGTATATACACAAAAATCTGAAAACCTAACTGGATCGGCTCTCCTGGTAAGCCTCATCAATCAACTGTCTTTATCCATGGAAGCAAACTTTAAAAAACTAGAAGAAAAATTTGATAAACAATCATTGCAACTCAAACAATTGGAGCAGGCTGATAGGAGTATGCAGGCGCAACTGCAAGAACACTTGAATCACACAGCTGAACAACTTCAAGGGGTTCACAATAAAACTGAAGATTACAAAATAACTGACAATATGACTAATGAAAGTAAGGTGACCAAGGATATTTCTTTAAAAGGTTGTGGAGAGATGTATGATGAAGAGTTATCTGGCTATGTTGGGAAGGTTAACAAAATTGAGCTTAGCCAAGACAGATCTACACAGAGGGTTGCCAACATTGAACAAAAACTACAACAAGTAGAGGGGCAACAAAAGGAACTTGTAGAAAGGGTGGAACACATAATAGAAACAGACACTTGTACTAACAATGAGAGGTTCCAGAAGATTGAAGGGAAGGTTAATGATATTCAAACAGTAAGGGTTAACACTGTGCAAGATAAAGTAACCATCATGACACCTGAGAAATTTACAGTGACTCCATTCAGTGACAATGGGGACCTGCACCCAGTAACTTTCCTCACAAGTTTTCAGTCCTACCGATCATTTGAATTGTATGATGACACAGAAAAGATTAACTGCATTTACCAACATTTAAGAGGGAGTGCCAGATTGTGGGGTGAAAGCATAATCCAAAACTGTCAGACCTATAGTAAATTTAAGGAGAAATTTATGAGCCATTTCTGGTCTAGCCAATGGCAGTATGCAGCGAAGAGGAAATTGTGCAGAGGGAGAAGGTTTCAGTCAGACAGAGAACGACTGCTAGATTTCTTTATGAAAGAAGCTGCAAAAGGCTCTAATTTTACCGATCCCATACCAGAAGATGAACTAGTGAAGGATATAGTGGGAAGGATGCCAGCCCACATATTCGAGATGAAGGCATAATTTCAATAAACTGATAGGCTGAGGCTGTTCAAGTGGAGGCTATTTATACCAAACACCTATAATGGGACATGGTATTAAAATCCATTTAAATGGCTAGAGAATAGGTTTTTTTTCCAAGAAACATTTTAATAGAACATTATAGCTTAGAAATACTGTGAAACAACCAGTCTTGTATTAAAAAAGTGGAATATGTGTTGCAGACAGTGCAGAGGTGTGGTGACAAGCAGCAAGTACTGAAGACTTCAGGATAAACCGACAGAGGCATGCTGCGCAGTGAGTAGGTTGTGAAGTGCTTCAATTCTTCAGAGGCACACAGTGTCTGGGTGTGGCGTGTTTGGCAAACACGATGTACCTCATGCTTACCTCGTCATTGTTTCTACTTACTTGTGACGAGGTGTCTTTCTTTAATCTGTACTATCCAATCTCCCTTGGTTGAATTCTTACTATTTCCACACCTTAGGTTGTAAAGCTCAAGTGGCTAAAGGGTCTGTTTTTCAAAATTTCATCATCTCTTTCTTCATTTATGGACAAGGATTTATCAAGTGTATTTTGTGTTTAGTCATAAAATCAGTTTTATCGACATACTTTATTAAACTGAAGTAATCAGTATTGGGTGAAGGACAATTATATATTATATTTACAAGAACACTTTGATTATTTGGTTATATTTGGGTCATATCGTCACTAGATTTCATGGAACAATGATGGTAGCTTAGTGATTTATTGGTGATGTGGTAGGATCTAACATCTTTTGAATTGTTGGTATTAAAGGACTATTTTGGTTGCATATCCATCCTATCACCACTATATTTCATCAAACAATAATAGTAGTTTAATGTATTATTGGCGATGTGGCAGGACCTAATATTTTGTAAATTTTCTAATTTTTTAGGTGATTGAGTATTTAATAACATTCAATGTTTACTATGTTTTCACACATTCTTGGCCAACTGAGTAATTTTGCTAATGTTTTAATGTTGCTCACGTTCAAAATATTTCAGTTTTCCCATTTTAAATGTCGCTCACATTTTGCACTTTGTTATTAGTATAAATTGATTATTTACAAGTTAACACATGGTGTAGCTTAGTTGGTAAATCTTTTTATTGGAAAGTATTGTAGAAATCTATGTAGCTCCAACCCCAACCAAGAAACAGAACTTGAATTAAGAATAGGTTTTGATATCTTGTGTAATATTGATGCATTTTGAGTGTTTTTGTAGGCATGAGTGGAGTGTGAATGTTGTGTTTCAAGGCAAGAGGATATTGATTTTACCCATTGCTATTTGGCATGGAAATTTAAATACCAAGAGTAAACTGGCAGGGGGATGTAACGGGTTAATGGCATTCCCCCATTACTTTGGAAGATAATTTGAGAAGTTTTAAATATTGGCGGTTTGCGTGGTTGTCTAGTGACATCAGCATCCGCCAAGTCCGTGGGTTTAGGGAGGTAGAACCCAGTTTTAAAGCATGGGTTGAAACTGGTCGTCATCTAGTGACGTCAGCATCTGCCGGGTCCGTGAACTCGGGGGTGTAAACCCCAAATTCGGAAGCATGGTGCGCTTGGGAGAAAGACGCACCTAGGCTTCTGGGCGGGCAGTCTGCCGTTGGCCGTGGAGTAGGTGAGTCCGTCGTGGAAGTGAACAGTCAGTCGAGTCGACGAGAACGTGTGTTCATTATGATAAAGAATTAATTTGGGAGAAGGTGAT